>VZUI01022787.1:0-110366 GCA_013401135.1 Cettia cetti
CCTCCCTTCTCCTCCTCCTCCTCCCCTCCCCTCCCCGGTGTCCGCGGCTCACGCACGGCCAGAACGGCGCTGTCAGCTCGGCACTGTCGGGCTGGGAGGTGACAAACCTCTCTGCGCTGAGCTGTGCGTGTGTGCAGCCGCGAACACCAGCTTAAACCTTTGCCGTGGTGTCGGGACACAGGTCACACTGGCTCCAGAGCCACTGCAAAGTGCTGGCTTGCTACACTGTCCTTGCTGTTCGTCCGGGTATTGGGAACCTACTCCTGGTGTAAACTTGTGAAGACTTGTTTCTCTCGGTTTCTTATTGCCCATTGTGTCCCCGCTGCTGTACTTCGGTGCAGGTGCAGAGAGAACAATACAGAGCCCCAGATCAGCGAGGTTGGAAATGACCTCTGAGATCATCGAGTCCAACCTGTGACCAAACACTGCCATGTCAAATAAGCCATTCACTGCCTTGTCTGCTCTTAGGTGACTAGGTGACAGGGTGACTCCATCACCTCCGTGGGCAGCCCATGCCAATGTCTAATCACGCTTTCTGGGAAGAAATTCTTTCTAGTGTCCAACCTAAACCATCCCGGCGCAGCTTGAGGCTAATTTTTCTTGTCCTGTCACTTGTTGCCTGAGAGAAGAGGCCGAACCTGGCTACAGCCTCCTTTCAGGTACCAACCTCGGGGAGTTGTCAGATGTCAGTAAAAGGCCCAGTTCATCAATATTTAAGGCTAGAAAGGGCTTTAACTTTGTGTTTATAAATTTAATGGTATAAAGATATCTTCTATTGTGTAGTTAATGGTGTGCATGATGATTAAAGCAGAGCTGTTGCTATGATGGAAATAATTAACCTTATCAGACCATGTCAGTTCTGCACTGGCATCACACGCTGCAGTGGACAGGTGATGGGGAACTCCCCACTGCCTTGGCACTCCCAGGCCCACAGAGCCATAGGGAATGGCAGGATGACTGTCCACCTGCTGAAAACCTTGTCTCCGGCATGAAAATGTGTTCTGTGAGTGCAGTGGTTTGATTTGCTGTGGCTATTTTCCCAAATTCTCATTGGGAAATTTTGAATTCTAAGAGTTCAATTGTGAGAATATTTTTTTCTTTTATTTGATTTGAAATGATTTTGAAGAGAAAACTAAATTATGCCAGGAAGTTGTGTATTCCTGCATTTGGAATATGCATGGTTCATTTACACATCTTTCAATCTGAGAGGAGTTGGCATAACAGAATTAAATACCAGACAGTAGCTGTGTCAGTAGTTTGTCCAGGGAATACTTAATGTACACGAGATTACTTGACCTGTCCACATTAAGAATGGCTGAACTTTAACCACTTTTTATTTTCTTGCCCTTTCTTACAAAGCAGTTTCTGAAACCAGCACAGACAAAGAAGGAAGAGCACAACTAACAGTAAAGGCAGGAAATTGATCCTAATAATAGACAACTTCTTGCCAGGCTTATCAAGAAAGCCCAAAGAATGGCTATAAAAATACATAACAGCTTTGATAATGTGCTTTACATTGAGATTCCTGACCATGAGGTTATTGTTTTGAGATATAATTTCTTTTACTCCTGATTCAGTCCACTGCAGACTCAAAAAGCTTTTATATGGTGATGATATTAAGAATATATGTCCCAAGTTGTGATTTGAACTATTTTAAAGAATAGTGAAAATGATAGTTTTTGTGACAGTTTATGGACTAAGATTAATCTCATCAGTTTCATTAGTGACACCTATTATCAAGATATTTAAAAACCTTTTAAAAAAAAAAGCTTATCTAAAATATAAATGGATAATCCAAACATGGTATTTGTTACCTGGATGTGTTTTTAAAGTTATTTCTGAAATACTGTGTTCCATTTTTAATTCCATTTTACCAGGTGTTCTAGAGCTTGGATTTTGAAAACAAATGGGATTATGAGTGGTGTTTTCCAAAAGAGTAATGTTGGAAGTGGAAGGTTCCTTCTGCATGGAGGCAGCTGCAACAGAGAGGATGCCCTGGATATTGTGGCTCCTAGTGATGTAAAGGAAGAAGACACATAGTGTTTTCTTGATTTGTGATGTCTTCTTCCTCGCTGTTAATACCATCAGAGCAAATAACTGTTTTTATCTGGATGCCTGTTTCATAAAAGCTCAGTCAAATGATCCCTTTCTGTTGTACAGCCTATTAAATGCTCATCTCATGTCAGGTTTTTCACCTGTCCAATCGAAACAGTGATTTGAGAAGATTATCCCAACTCTGCAGTCTTTCAACTTCTGAGTTCCCTGACAAAATCATGTGACATTACCTTCCTTGGTGGTAGAGGGTCATAGGCACAGAAGTTAAAATGTGTTGAAAGTCTCATTTCTATGTCATCATGAACCACAGATTTGTGTTACTAGGACAAATCCTAGTGTTATTGTGGAGGAAAAAAAACTGGTGAGCATTTTGTAGTAGGCTCTAGTAGTAGTGAACTTTTCTAACTTACATATTTTTATGAGAAAATTTAAAAAATGCATCCACAGTAAATTTTGATTTAAAGCTTTTAATGCAGGTCTTAAATACGCAACGCTGGGTGCCCTTCCTCCTCTTCAATTACATAGTTTGGATAAATTATAAGCAGTTATAGTTTTCTAATTAAACTTACACGCATCATAAGGTGGATTCTTGAGTTATGAATAGATTATAAAGAATAAATGCTTTTGTTTGAACAATGGTATTGCATATAAAGTCAAAGAGAAGTCTTATGAACAAAAAACCTCATTGTATACCAGTGAACAGAGTTGTGATCTCACAGGCTGTGAGGATATTTTGCTGTATTACGGTCGCTGTGGTCCTTCAGCGCGTGAGTTTTCCATGAAAAACATTTCTGCAGAGCTGTGAGTCCTCCCAAATCTGTCATAGTCAAAAGTGGTACAGCTTCAATATTAGAATTAAAAAGTCTGTGTAGATTCCCTGATATTTACTTTAGAAGGTAATAATCAACAAAAATTACTGAAGGTAAATGTGCCCTTTGTTAAGAACACCAGTAGCAATCCACATCTTAATTTTTTGGTTTTTTAACAAGACTGGATTTTTTTTGTTACTTTTGTTTTCCTAACAAACCATCTTAGCCCATGAGTTGCTTTTCTCAGCAAACCAGGAATTATCAGTACTTTTGACTGCCCAGACAGCTCTCTGCTTCAGACATTTCTTGATGTGTTCCAAAAAGATTCTGATGCAAGTAATGCACCAGCAGCTAGAAGGGGTTAAGTATGGGTTAGGAGTAACAGTGGAAACTCAGCCCACCAGGTAGCACTGGGCACTTTCCCAGTTTGGGCACAGGAGCTGCTAGGAGCTGCTTCCCTGTTTCTGGAGTTGAAGATCCTGTATGACAGGTAGCAGGCTGGGTAGAACATGCACACAGGCATTCACCACCCTCTGTCCCATGCCTTTTCACTGTTGCATCCTACCAAGCTACTCAAAGTTGCATTTTCTCTGGATAGACATATGGTTTTGAGCATTTTCTGTCAGGAACCCAGCAGCTCCATTTGGGTGAAAAGTGTGCTGTAATTTTCCAGGCCAGCTGCAAAAGACCTCTTTAAAGATGGCCAAAGGGAGGAAAGAGAGGGGCATTTCACAGCTGAATTACCCTGTGGCTGACTATTTTTATGCTTTTTAGACTTAATTGTCTTTCAGGTGCCTCAGTACTAATATGGGCATTATTCACACTTTGAAATATAAAGAAAATAAATTTTCATGTCTATAAAAGTTGGAAATAACAACCAGAATTTGAACTTGCACCCAGCAACCCCCTTCTTGGTTTTATTTGCCAGCTTAAAAGAAGCAAGTACATGCTGTTGCATTCCAATAACATTTATCTGAAGAGCTGTAATCAATGCTTGCTTTGTTATGTTGATCATATTGTATACCAGGTAGGCCTAAAAGCATCTGAAATCCGTGAGCTGTCTTTGGCATTGTGTATCTCATTTTTCTTTTCTGTCTTTCCAATTTGCTAAGTTTGCTGGAAATTTCATATAAAGACATGAACAATTCATGCATGCAGAACATATTGACTTCTGTTTTTCACTAACATTCATTGACCTTTTAGGTCAATAAATTTTGAAGTTGACTTAAGAAGTCAATATGCCTGATTTTAATTTAGATTAAGTTTTAGTCTGATTCAGCACTCTGCTTCCCTTTTTACAAATTTGTTTTTTAAAAGCTTATAGCGATTTATTATTAAAATGTATGTCAACTAAGAACTTTTCCCTCTGGTTCTGGGAATCCTTGTCTGGAATATAATTTCTTTGCAGTATTCCCAATGCACCATTTGTAAGTTACATTCCAGCCTCCCAGTCTATACTCTGTCCCTCTCAACTGCTCCAACATCAATTGTAGAAAATGATACAGATAATTAAACAAAATCATGTGAATTTCAGGAGCAAATGTTTTCCATCACGTTGGAATTTCACCTTACATGAGCGAATTTTACTTAAATTACATTTCCTTCTGACATTATTAATTCCACCAAGGAAGCTTTGTGTAATATTAATTACAGATACCAATTATATTATTTCATCTTTCCTTTTCATTGAAGCTTCAATGAAAATTCATCAAGTAAAAGACATGATTATCATAGTAATTTTTAAAATCCACCTCAGCTCCCTTACCACATACACACAAAAAAAATGTTAATAGCATTGAAAGTGCATGTGAGTGCATACATGTGGGAGTGTACTTGTCAAAATTTTGTGCACAATGCATCTGTCAGTACGAAGGAAGGGAGCATTTCCTCTGCATTTTTGGTTTGCTGCCATGGATGCTTTCCTTTGATGAAGTAATTTGGCTTGCACATTCATATTGTAAATCAGTACAGGTATTAACTTAAATTTTTTGTGATTTTTCAATCTGTCTGGCTTCTTCAAATGACATTACTACTGGTGAAAAGACAGTGTCAGTTTAAGTAGCTATAATTTGATCTTATGGAATTTTGCCCATACAGTATGGTCAGCTTGTCACAATGTTACCTTAACTTCATTTACCATAATTGACAAAAAGAGCCTAATTGTTTTTCAGTGCAGGGGAAAAAAAAGCAATCATGGAAATTATCAAATGGTATTTCAAACTTCAGCAATGAAGTAATAGGGGAAACAATGCTTTACTCTGCAAAAATATGTCACTCTAAGATAGCAGCTGATAGCTGGCAGATTCTAATTTTAGAACTGGAACTTCCACAGCTCATAAATCTAGCTATCATCTAACATATCTGGAGTACTAATTTGACAATTTAATAAAGGAAAGTACTATAAATCATATGGAAAATATCTTTGAGGAAGGATCTGTAGTGTATGTAGAGACAACATTCTGCGTTGATTTTAAGTGTTAATACTTGCTTTTTACATTGCCTTTCCGAATCCGATTTAGGCTGTGGAGCCAATCCTCTTCATTTTGAATTAAATCCCATGTATATTTGTCTTTGCACTTAATACATACAGCCAATTCCGATTTCTGCTCATGTAACCCTGGATACTTTTTTAGGTATTTGCAAGTAAGGACAGAAGAATTGTGTTGCACATGTGACAGCTTTGTAAACATTTGTACCTTCCCATTCATAGCTGGCACGCTCTTGAAAATCCCCTCTGTATTTTCACAATATACTGCTGTGCATAGGCCATGAAACTGCTGTCGTGTCCCTTGCCAATCCATGCTCATACTTACTTGTAGTTCAGAGTATCTTCACCTTTGCTTTGACCTGCCCCTTCTTTGCTCGGTATTGGCATTGCTTTGCATTGTATTTGTGCGATGTATTGGCACTCAGCAATGAATAATTTCCTTTTACAGCTTCTATTTTGAATGTATATGGTTGGCTAGTTATTTTTTCTATGGTATTGTTCCTTTTCACTTTCTGTTTGAAATTGCGTGCTAACTAGAGCTGAGAAACAATCTTAAAAGGGAATCCATGTTATTATGAGAAATGTTACAGATTTTCCTTTTTTTCTTCTAGGCATTGATTTTAAAGTAAAGCCAGTAATGTTTAATGATACAAAAGTGAAACTTCAAATATGGTAAGTTTTAATTAGTATCACAAAAGAAAGCCAACTTAATTTCATTATGACAGGAAAAATCTCATCTTCTTTTAATTGTGTCTTCATAATGTGCAGGTGCTTCTACTAGATAATTTTAAAATTTGAATTTAGCATAAGACAGGATTTTTTTTGCATCAACTAATGTAAGTTGAAAAGAGGGTTGTCACTGGGTTGCGTTAGCAATAAAACTTGCAGCGTGCAAACAAGTGCCTATGATCCCTATGAAGTATATTTAATTGTATAGGAATATTGAGGAAAATGACAAAGCAAGAAGATGTTACATTTTGTTACCCATCAAATGTTTGTTCCAAAGGATCACTAAGAGAAATGATTTCTGATAAGATGAATCTTTGGGAAAGTACACTATTTTTTGGTTTGGAAGTTTTTCTAGAAGTTATGTAGGGTTTCTGACACCTGGCACTCCAGGCCCTGCAGAACCCCACCCGTGCCCAGACCCCAGCCTGATGTCACCTCATTCACTGTAACCCTTTGTGCCTGGCCTGTGAGCCAGTTGCTCATCCATCCTTCAGCACAGTTATCCAGCTGTGTGCTGGACATTGGTCTGGAAGCTACTGTGAGAGGCACTACCAAAAGCTTTGCTGAAGTTCAATGAGATCATATCTATTGACTTTCCTAGATCAGCTAGGTGAATTACCATTTTATAGAAGGAAGCCAGGTTCAACAACAGGACTTTGGCCTTGTGTGCTGGTTGTGACCAATGACTGTGTTGTCCTCCAGGTATATCTCCCAGAATAATATTTTTCATTATTTTCATGGGTACTGAAGTGAGACTGACAGGCTGGTAGTTTCCAGGGCCTTTCTCTTGAAAACTGTGACAGCTTTACCCAGCTTCCAGTCAGCTGGGACCTCTCCTGACTCCCAAGACTACTTAAAAACTGAGAGAGGCTTTGTGATGACATCAGCCACCTTTTTGAGAATTCTCAGATTAATCCCATCAGGCCTCATGGATTTGTAGGGATCCAGCTGGAGAAGCAGATCCCACACAATTCAGGGTTGACTGGAAGCTGATTATTCTCACAGGCATGGTCCTTCAGCTCAGGGCACTGAGACCCCTTTGTCTGTCACCTGTGTTGAAGACAGGGACAAAGAATGCATTAAACACTTTGGCCTTGTCCATGCCCCTTTTGGTGAGGTGACCATGCTCACTCATCCTGTAATGGGCTGATGTTATTTCTACACTGCCTTTTGCCATTCATATATTTGAAAAAACTTTTTATTGTCTCCTTTATTTCTGTCAGCTTCAGTGTAGCTTTGACCACAAAGATTTTCTCCCTACAGTGGGTGAACAGAATCTTGGTATTCTTTCCATGTCACCTAACTTAGCATCCACTGGGCATGCACCTTCCTTATTCATTTTATTTCCCATCAGGTTTCACTTATGCCAGGGATGTCAAGTCTCTGGGACTGGGACAAAGCTTGGAGCTTGTCTGGTTTGTTCCTCTTGCTTGGTGTATTAGTGTAGAAACACTTCAGGTGCAGTACTTTGTAGCCAACATCTCCTGGAGCAGATTGAGGGATCCCATTTGTGTTTGTTTCCTTGAGTTTTGGCATTATGTGTAAGAATTGCTGTGACCATGTATTTTATGGCTTTTTCCCAAAACCTGTTCTTCCATCTAAACCAGGCTGCTGTTTGTGTCACAGTTTACAAAGAGGTTGTCACAATATGGGGATGTCATCTGACATTAGAGTTGTTTTATCACCTGAGTTATTTATATAAAGAAGGAATGGTAGGCTTAACATTACTCTCAGATTTCAGCAACTGGCTTGGCTTCCCTAGTAGGGCTGTATTATTCAGAATAAATTTCCAGTGTATTTCTTTTATTGCTATATCTGGCACCCAGATTTCCTCTCATCTGTGATTTTTTTTTTTTGTTCCTTTCATTTTTGAGTACATAATTTAAAATTTGGACGGTATTCCTTGAAGTAAAGTAACCTTTCTTGGGGATTCTGCCTGTTTGATCATCTCCTTTTTGTTTGTTTGTTTTTGTGTGTGTGATTTATTACAATTTCCTTCAGGGACACTGCTGGCCAGGAGCGGTTCCATACCCTTAGTACCAGCTATTTCCGTGGTGCACAAGGCTTTGTTCTCGTCTATGACATCACAAATCTCAAGAGTTTTCAAAGTATAACAGTCTGGATGAATGACATATATGAGGTAAATATATCTGTCAGTGGTTGATCGCTTAATGAAGGTAATTAATGTGTCTTTTTAAATGACTGCATGAGGTGTATTCTTGTTCCTGTATGTTTCTAAGCAGAATTTCTTGCATTTAATTCAGCACACAGTGTGATAGTAGAATTACTGTCATCTGAAACTGGAACATGGTTTATATTTAGACAAGCCCATGTTGATGGAGAAGTGTTTTCTGAAGTACTTCTAAAACATAGCTTCCAAACCCTCTTTGTGCATGCTGAGTTATGGTGCTCTTGTCACTGGTGTGGCTGTGCATAGATCAGTCTGCATGAGCTCATCCTGGGATTTTAATTAGATTCTGTATCAAAATTCCACATCACAGCCAGTGATTTCCCTTTCCTAATTTCATTACTTCAGTGTAGTTACCTCATCCCACGATCAAAGGAATTAAATATCCTCTTTGTCCTTGCTGGATATTCCTTGAGAGGATGATTTCAAAGGAAGTGGGCTGAGAAGCTCTTTGGTTAGCTCAGCTGCTCGTGCTGCTGCAGCCAGAAATACGTGCTTTCATGTGACATAGGAAGTGATTCAACAGCACATGGCTGCCAGACAGGGTATGTGTTCCCACTGGAGCTTGTCAGAGCCCTCTGTGCTTCACCCTGACTTCCTAATGTGGTAGAAAACTAACACAGCAAAAGAAGTTGAGTGGTTTTTCTGCTCTATCAGTGAGTTTGAGAGGCTCATAGAAAGGTCTGACACTTACTGGAGCTGGAATAGAGTAAACAGGTAGAAGTTAGGAGGGCCACAGGAAGAATGTCTGGAAACAATGTGAAGGGAGGGAGGAGTGGGCAAGCCCTTAGACACGAGATCATTCAGCTTACTGTAACCTTATATTCCAAGTCTTTTTTGGTAGGTCTCTCTTGATATGTTCTCTATTAGATAAAGGTAAGGCAGTTTTGGAATAGAATAGAATAGTTCAGCTGTAAGGGACCTTCAGTGATCATCTAGTCCAGTTGCCCAATCACTTAAGCACTGACCAAAAGATAAATTACGTTATTAAGAACATTTTCCAGATGCCTCTTAATTTGGTTTGGGGATTTGACCATCTCCCTAGGAAGCCTGTTCCAGTGTTTGACCACTGGCTCAGTAACTAAATTATTCCTGATGTCCAGTCTGAATATCTCTGGCACAACTTTGAGCCATTCCCATGTATCCTGTCTCTTGATACTGGGGAAACAAGATCATTCTCTCTATTTTCCCTCCTGACAAGGCTGTAGGGAGCAGTGATATTGCCCCTCAGCAGTAGCACAGCAGCTTGTAGTTAGTATGCTTGTGGAAATTAGTGTAAGAATCCAAGCAATGTAGTGCTCTCCAGTGATCAAAATCAAGTGAAGTTTCAGGCAGGCTTTTAAATACTCTTGTGATTTGGTGGGGATGGATGGGAGAGTTCATCTTGGGAAAGGGGGCTTGAAATAAAACCATCAAATGCATTATTTTCTCTCTTCACAGCTTCAGTATACAGCTGAATTAATGAACTACACATTATCATATATCCAGTAATATTCATGGGATATCTTATACCCTTAGGAAAACATTATTTTCACATTATCTCTTTTTTAAAAACATTACTCTGGTGACCTAGTACATCATTGTTCTTGACCTTAGAGCCATCTTAAAAGTCTTAGTGGCAACAGAGCCTAACTTGAGTAATGTGTTATAAAGGAGATGGATGATGTGATGTTCTTACTGGGTTCTCTGCACACACTTTAAACTAACACATCTGTTTTATTATCTTGTTAAGAAAAGCATATGCCTTATTTCTGTAGGCCAGAAAAAGTCACAGCTAGGTATGACACTAGTTGTACAATTTCATGGTTAACAGAGATTTAGTTCAGCAAACAGTATGATAGGTGGTTTACTGAAACTGTAGATTAAACTGAAAATGTAAATAATCTGCATATATCCATTTATATCTATCTATCTACCTATTTATATTTCAACATAAAATATTGGTCTGGCTTCACACTGGCTCCAAAGGGGTCATTTTTTCCTGTCATCCTCAGTTAGATCAACAGGGTGATTGATTCACTGGGCTCCAATGCACAGCCATAAACAGCAAGAAGGTCTCAGGGCTGGATGGCTAGGCTGGAGGGAAGGATGGGACTGGCTGCTGTGGCCACCATGCAGGTTTAGATCTGCTTTAGTCAATCAGGAAATGACACCTGCACAAGCTTGCTCTCTGTTTGGGACATTTTAAAAGCTTTCGTGTAAATGTGCTCAAGGTATTAATACTGTTTAATCTTAACCCCTGAAGGTACTTTTATTAGTTTAAAGTTTTAAAAATGGAAAAACACTCCATTGAAAACAATTTCTAGGAATGTAAATTGCATGATTGATTGTACCAATCTCAAAACTAGCAATTAGTGTTGTAATAGAGCTAGATAGTAATAAAAAAATTTAATTTAGTCCTAGTGGGATATCAGTTTCTGAAGTGTCTTGGTGAAAATATATGGGGCCATTCATTGCAAAAGAAATGTTTTTAAGCAATAACTGTTAAAACACAGGGCATTTCATGAAAATTAATTACTTCCTGGCGGTCGGTGACATTCCTTGCATTTGCTTTGGCTTGTGAATGCAAACTAGTATTTAATTCCTACAAATGCCCAGAATCAAAGTGACTGTTTCTACAGCACCATTTAAAATATGCAAGCATAGATAAAATAAATAAGTTCTAAAAAAAGGAAACAGGGAGAATACAGGCTTCACTAAATACCAGACTAATAGGTCTAAAGCTTGCACCTGAACCAATCTAACAGGAATTTTTGAGGCAATTCAGTTATTACATTATGCTCTAATTTTTTAATTCTTTGCACATAAAGATTTTAAAGAGAAAGTTTTTTAAAAATCCGTTCAGTGTGCAAAGCTGTTTTTGCAACAGTTGAAAACAACAATCCAAGCAATTTAGCATTCTTAAAAACTCCCATTGATTTTTTAAAAAAACTGGCCAGTCAGTGCAATTACAATCAGATTACCAGTAATGTTCTCATTATATTTCAGTTAGTTTATGTGTGGAATACAGCAGCTTTACTATTAAAAATGAATTATTGTCCAAAGAAGTAGAAGACACAAACATCTTGCCATATCTGTATTGCTGTAAAGTTTGAATTCAGAACTAGAGGAAACCAAGTAACATGACTGTACTTTTTAAAAGCTTACTAGAAAAATATACTCACAGATTAATGTCTTAGGACATTACTGGCAAGTCCAATATAAGGATATTGGATTTATAATGCATTCATTAGGAGCATGATAATTGAAGGAAGATAACTTTAGAACTTAAAACCATTCTTTATTTGTAGGATTGCAGGTTATGTCTAATTTATTGAGGTGTTCCTCCCACTGGCATGGCTTTTAGCTACTGGATGCACCTGTGCTGAAAGGCTGATCCTGTTTCACTTTTGAAAATGAAATAATCACAAGCAGCTGTGTACCCAATCCATTTGCAGCAAACAGTTTTTTCCAGGATGTTTTGAACAAGATTCCAACTCACACTGGCAAAAGATTTCCTCACAACAGAGTGGTTCAAATGCTCAAATAGGTACCCAGAGAGCATCACTTAAAGGAGACACTTAAAACTCCATTCAAGAGGGCCTTGAGCAACCTGACCTGATTTTGAAGCTGGCCAATCTTTGATCAGGGGAGTAGACCAGCTGACTTCTAAAAGTCCTTGCCAACCTAAATTACTCAACTATTTGCAAATGGTGTCTGTGTCTCCAAAAATTGTTGACATAGATGGTAGGTCTTAATTCACTTCTAAATACCTTGGACTGGTTTTAACTGTGCTAGTCTCCTGGTGTGGCCATGAAGGTGGTGGTACCAGCTCCTAACAATCATCTCTGTGTTGGAAATTGTCTGCCATCACTGAATTTTCTGCATGGAGAAGACAATTTTCTTTTCTTGTGCAAGTCTTGGTGACAGCAGTTGAGTGTTTTTGAATAAATTAACCTTCTATTTGTCCTACCTGAAGAAGTGACCCCTCAACCAGGATATGAACTGTATGAATTGTTGAGTTGCTGCCATTTCTGCATAGTGCCCTTTTCTGGTTTGGTTCCTCTGGTGCATTTGGGAGACTAGACTGTCTTTCAGTGTTTCTGCATCATACTTAAATAAAAGCAGCACAGCAAAGTGCTTTACAAATGTAAATTCGTTCAACTTGAAACTCTTCTGAGTTTTTCTTCCTCAGATGGGAAAGCTTGATGTCAAAATATTAAATTGTCCCAGTTCATAGGTAGGTTTGTCATTATGGCTCTGATTAGAACTTAAAATGATTGTTCTTGTCATTTTACTAAATTGGTTTGTCTGTAGTCCTAGGTTGGTTTTGGGAAAAAATGGTTTATATCTGCTGGATTCTAAATTTTCTAGTAGACAAATAAATTTTATCATTTGTTTATTTCCACTGAAGTCCTGGAAATCAAGTATTTGTAACTGCAGTCATAAGGTGGCACTTAAAAAAATGTGTGGAAAGAGACATGTTTGGCAATCCTAATATAAACAGTGCCCACATGATGTTTTCAAAGAGGCTCTGAGGACGATCTATTTCTAACACATTGTTCTTCAGTGTTGCAAAGGATAGGTTTCTAATGTCATTGTCTAATGAGTAAGAAGAAGAAGCTTCCCAATTTTATGGCCTTCTCCAGCTCTTGCCTTCAGCTTGATGTTTGACCATGTACATCTTCTTCAGATGTTAAAAATTATATTAATGCTACATTTCTTCCTCAAATACAGATTATTTAAGAACCCCATAGTATATTTATCAAGTATGGCTTCTCAGTTTCAGTTTTTGGACCTACAAACAAATTTCTGTTGCCTTTTCCATCTGTAATCAATGAGTATCAGTATCACACAGGCCTGCACCACTACACCCTGGAGGTGTGGTGAAGGGACAAGGTGGTGTTCTGGAAGATGTACCCCTGGATAGATAGCTTTATACAAGGAGCCTCAGTGAGCTCATAATCATCATGATCAGTTTGTTGCAGGGGAGTTTGGGATCATTCTTGGTAGGTCTGTGTTCACCATTTAGGAAGTGAAGGGACATTTTCTTCCAATAACCTATAAGTACAGAGATGGTGTAGTTTTCTTAGAGAAATGGTGTCTGCTACTTTTCATATTTACATAAATTCACAGCACTTCTGGAAAATAAAAACTGTAGAAAAAAAGAGCTAACATTTGGAAAAAAACCCTACCCAAATCCCCAAACAGATTACATACCAAAGGAATGAGCAAGATATTTTTGCGTTTTTGATTTCTGTTACTAGCCTCATAGGTTGTGAATTTCCCTGGCTGGGCTGCCATTAGGCAGTGGGGGGAAGGGCATGGGTGGGTGGCCATGTTAGTGTGCTGCAGAGGCTGTGGTACTGTGAGGTGAGTGTCCAGTGCTCCGAGCCCAGCATGTGGCACTGCTGAGTTTGAGGCTCTGCTGCTGCTCCCTCCCGTGGCCGCTGCTCAGAGCAGCCTGACTCCTGCTGCTGCCAGATCCAGCTGCCTGGGAACCCAGTGGAAGAAAAACGCTCCTGCCTGGTGGCTCCAAGCTGTGCCAAACACTTGAGAAAACTTGGTCAGTCCCAGTAAATCTCTTGGCTCCAATTTTTTCAGAGAAATACAGTGTTGATGTTTTCCTTTTCAAAATAAAATAGTGTAGGTATTCTCCAGGTTCAGATTACATTTACTTTAACCTTCAATAAAATGTGAACTTTGAAATGTTAAAACCCAAAGAAAAACTGAGACTGACCCAAAAATTGGCATTTTTGAGATACCAGAGCAAATCTGGAAAAAAATTCTTTTTGACTTGATGAAATTGATGATGTTTTTAAGAGTACCTCCCCATAATACGGGGTGCAAAAATGTTTCCTGAGTCCATGAGCTTACTCAGTGCTGTCTTGCATAATAGGATTTTAACAATTGTAAAATAACCTTTATCTTTTTAGCTATAGATGTTGCATTTGAAAAGCTTATTCCTGAGCTATAAGTAACAGAGTATGAAAATATACAGTGAGCACTGAAGCACTGAAAAGCCATATTTTTGGCCAGTTCAAATCAGTGTACCCATGCAGTTTTTATGCCAGCTGAGCACATGGTCTAACTTCTGCCTAGTTGTATTGACTTAATTTTTTAAGATGTCATACATAATCAGTTTTCAGAATTTAAAATGGACATCGTTTTGACTAACAATCTTCAGTTTTCTAAATGCAAGAAACTGCATGATACAGTCTTTGAAAAAGGAGAACTATAAGTGCTTTGGTGGATGATCCAGACAAAGAGAAAATACATGGATGCATTATATTGATGTAGAAATAGTAGTTATTTGCAAGTAAATAGTTTGTGATTGGTAATATTAATAAATACTTGCTGAAAAGCCTGCTACCTCAAACCTTGTTTAAATTTTGTTATTGTTCGAAGCTGTTTAGATAGAACATTCCTACTGCAAAAAGTTTGTCCTGTTTGTACAGAATTTAAGTTACAGAATGAATTCAGTGGGTTTGTGCATGCAGTATGTATTTCCCTCTAACCTTTAGCTGCAGAGTGAAGTCAAATGTCACTCGTAAAACCTTCATCAACCTTCAGTCTATTTCTGAATTAAAAGTTGATTATATAATTATGTACCCTATTTTAGGACTGATGCATGTGATTTTATGTAGGAGAGCCACTGATCTTAATGAGTAAAGCTTCAGTGCATTCTTAAACAGCCAACATTTTGGTCTATAACATTATTTTAGGCCTGTACTTTGTACTCTTATGAGCACTCTTACTCTTTATTTAATTTTATTAAACTATGGGTATGAAATAAGTCTAGATGACTAAGAGGAGAATGGGTTAAAAGAAAAAAAAAAAGAAATAGTGTTCCTTAATATTGAAATTGTGCCTACTGATGAAGTCTTCAAATTTTTGTAAAAGTAGAAATAGACTAAAAATAGTGTTATCCTTTAATGAATAGCGGGTTTTCTCTGTATGGTTGTGATGGATTTTATCTTATGGCAAAGTTATAAAAGTAAAGGATTTGACAGAGATCAGAGATTTCATCAAAGTCCCTGTAGAGGGACGTGCAGCCTGAGACCAGGCTTTTTGAGTCATCAGGGAAGCTGTGGGAACATGTACCTCTGGAATAAAAGCCATGGCATCAGACTACAGTAGCTTCAATTGTTTGTAGATTGAGACCCTCAGTGTCCTCCATTTAAGCACCAAAAGTGTTTTTTAGTATTATGATTTTCACAACGAATGTCAGTTTTCAAATTCCACATGCTGTTGCAGAACTATTCCCTTTTCCTTGTCATTATTCCAGTCACATATAGTTACAATGACTTATCTTAAAATAACACTGATGTTAAAAACCCAGTGCATTTCACAGTCATAATGCATGAGTGGATTAGAGGAACAGAGAAGGAGACAAGGTCAAAAAGGTAGATTTTTCTTCCTTTTGAAATCAATGAGGTTTTTAAATTTTACTTCATTAAAAATCTATTGCCTTCTTCCTAGTGTCTTGGAATAATCAGACTTTTATGTTGAGTTTGAACACTTTGAAAGTAATTTTACTGTCTATGTGCAAAAGTGAAGCACAGAGAGGTGCTCTTTCAGGTGCAGCAAATTCCTTCCCTTTTACTTGTGAGTACTGGATGTAGACCAGAGTCATATGCTAATCCATGAATCTATTACTTTTAGGAGGGCAGTGTCTGTGAATTCCAGGGCATTTCCAGTCACTTTAAGCCTCAAGCTGGAACATTCATCAGAAGATGGTGCCTATGCACCATATACTTTATATCTTACAAAAGGGGTTGGAAATTATATGTGGCACTTTTAAGTAGCTTTTTTCTGCTCTTTGCATTCTTGCTGTTTGCCTCCAAATCCCAGTAACTGGTGGAAAATACTTGCACATAGGAAGGTCATGACAGAATTTAGCCTTTACTTTCAAGGAAATGGAGTGCTGAAGGTTAGTGTGAGCTGAAGGTGAAGGGCTTTTTTTGTTTGCTTTTTTCTTACTTGACACTTATTAATGCTGCTTCTCTTTTAGAAAGCAGGTGATGAAGTGGACGTAATACTGTTGGGCAACAAGTGTGATAAGGAGTCAGAACGGGTAGTTCCAAAACAGAAAGGAGAAAAGGTATCTTTGGTACTTTCTTTGGGTCCTCCTGAGTTTCTGAGCTGTTAAACTGAAAATGGTAAAAAGCTCCTGAATTCCAAAAATTCCATTAGGACTTGCTCTAGAAGAACAGTTGTGGAGTTCTGGAGTGTTAGCGTTAAGTAATTCCTAGCTGATCTCTTTAGAATACTGATTTTTCTTTTAAAAGTTAAAATGTACTTTAAAAGTTTTAGATGCTACACAGAAATCTTATATAGGCTGCATTTTCAGAGTACTGTTGTAATGTGGAATATTAAAACATAATACATTCTGCATAATTTTTCTGATACCGCCCATCAGTGATATTTTTGCTACAGTCTGACTATAAAGAACTATTCTGGCAGCCTATGAAAAAGTGATCTGCATTGTGTCTGAATAGCCTTAAATAAGACTGGACAGGTACTGAACATGAGCTCCCCAAAACTGTGTATATGACATATAGTTGAGACTACAGTAGAGTTTCTAGCTGGTCACCATGGGTGGAGGAAGAACTTACTAAGTGGGGAGTACTTTTTTAAAGGGAATGGCAAATGTCTCTCACTGAGAGCAAGTGAGGAAATTCAGAAGCCATGCTATGATAGAAGAAATTTGGATAATAATTAAATATTGCAGGAGAGCATGTCCTATATACCCTTGTCCTATCAAGTAAATCTTGCTACTGCAAACTGTATGCATCTGTTTTCTGGAACTTGGAACTAGCCCTCCTGTTCTGCTTTCAGGCATGGTGAGTCTCATTTTTAAAGAGAAACACAGTGATAGCTTCCTGCCAATTATATCATCCCAGATTAGGGAACTTTAGAAAAATAGCATCACCTTTTGGACAACGTTGCCCTCCTGAGAATTCATAGTTCACATGCAAGATGCTTTCAGTGTTAATTTACTGTATCTGTACAAGGAATAAGGTTGCTGAGAAATACATGTTGTAGTCTCACACAAAGGATGCACTGTCAGAAACCTAGAGTCACTGGATGCATGTGCACCAGAGGGCAGCAGTAGGGTTTTGCTTAGGGTGTTAACCATGACATTTTCTCACTTCTGGGTTCTTAACTATGCAACCAAAGTTCCTCTTAATGTAGTATTTTTTTTTTTCAGAAACAAATCTTTACCTTCTCCCCAGTGAGTCTGCTTTCTAGATTTCCCCTGTGTTTTGAGGCAAGGCAACTCTTCTGTTATACTATTTCCTCTTTTAATATGATTTACAAGTGCTAAAGGATCTGACTGAATGTGCTGAAGATTCCTTTAGCAGAGAGAGACAATAATTGTCCTCACACTCTAAAGAAGAAAATATCCTTATTAAGAGGGGAAAACTGTTTGATTCTAACTTAGACAAATAATAATTTGCAGTTACATATTTCTTATTACCCTGAAAGTATGAGCTGTAAGTGTTGTTCTGTTAAGTCTCTTGCACAGAAGAACTCTAGATTCCCTGGGAATCTCATCATCTATATTGGCATTTCTGTAAAAATCTGTTATAACTGAGTGGCTGTCGTATATAATTTCATTCCAATTTAATGCTGAGAAATTTTTTGTTGTTTCTTTTTGTACAAAACCATGTAATAATTCATTTGTACAAACTTAGGTAATTGTGATCACTCAGAAATTGAGATATTTAATTTTAACACTAGGAAGTATAATTTTCTTGCCTTAATTGCTTCTTATTCACTTTGATAGAAGTTTTAACTCAACCTTCTTGGGCTTCTCTGTTCACCCCCCAATATCATTATCTTTTTCATTGAAAGATAAAAATGTTGAAGGTTATATGACTTGGTAGAATGTGGCTTCTTTTTCCCTATCAAATCTTTCTAACAGAAAAAGCCAAGTAAAATCTTCCTGTTTTTTTTTTCTTTTGCTCTCTTCATAGCTGAAGCTGATTTATAGTTTCAAAGCTGATTTTTCATATGTAATAGAACTCTGCACAGTTTCAGAATATTTCAGACATATCTCTCTGATTCAGCACTAAGAAATCATACTGGCACTTTGCTAGGAAGTAGTATTATCATTATTTGTTATATTGTTGTTGGTAAGATACAAGCTTATTTCACATGAGTTCTCCAAACTGTTATCAAAGATATTATAAAATATCATTTCTCAGTAGGATAATTCCCATAGGTTTGTAAATATACTTAGGTGTTTCAGTTATGGATCTATTCAAGATGCTCCCAAAGAAAAAAACCAGTAGTTCTTTGAATACGTTTTTCTGTTGTCTTTTGGAGAGGGAGTTGCCAAATACATGTTCATACTTTCAGCTGCTTTACCACTGGACCAGTGGGGGTTTTTCCACTGAGCTACATTTTTGGGGGACTTGCTTACCACAGAGTTTTGCAGTATGCAGGGTAAAGTGAAAAAATACATACATTAATCTTCTGTGACCAATATTGTGCACATATAGAGAAAATGGGGGTGCATTGATAGATGTTGTAGGCAATGTAGTAACATGACACAGAGCAGGCACAAGTACTCAAGGGTTTTTTGTTTGATTTGATTTTTCTTTTCTTTGGTCTTCACAAATAGAGCTTGCTCCCACGCCTCTGCAGGTACTGGCATGGTTTGGGAAGGAGCAGGTCAGCCAGCAGTGGGAAACCTCTCGATTAGAAGTTGCTTAGGGAAGGTGGATGCACCCATAGACATGATGAAGTTTGCCCAGTTGTGCTGAAAGGGCTGATCATTGTGATTTGAGCCACTGATAGTCAGCTCTGAAAAATGGTGATTGGGAGAGATCCCTTTTGACCAGAAAGATGCCAGCATGATGTGTATCTTTTTAAAAAGGCAAGGAAGAAGGTTCAGAGAACTATAGGCAGTCATCCTTGCCTCCGTTGCATTGTTGAGCATCTTCATTGGTGATCTGGTTGATGATAGAAGGAGATTTGCATGTGACATGAGATTAAGAGGGTGTGTGGCACACCACATAGGGGAACACCAATTCTGTGGGACCTTGATAAACTTGGGAACTGGGCCAGCAGAAACATTGTGATGTTCATGAAGTGCAAAGATTTGCACCTGTGATGGAATATTCCAAGGCAGGAGACACTGCCTTGCTATAGAAGACTGATGAGTTCCAATGAAGACCAGCTTGAATATAAGTCAGCAGTGTTCCCTCATGGCTTTAAAGGTGCTGGGCTACATTTTGTATTTCATTATTAGAAAGCTAATGGATAGTAGATCTGGGGAGATTAGTACCCCTCTTACTTAATGTTGGCAAGGCCACATGGAATATTGTGTCCAGCTTTGGCTCTCCCAATTCAAGAAGAGTGTTGAGAAACTGCAGCTGATCCAGCAGACAGGTATAAAAGTGATGGGAGTCTAGTACTGGTATTCCATGAGGAGAGGGAGCTGGGTAAAGAGCAGGCTGAGGAGCAGTTACTGGTCTAAAGCAACTGCAGTGGCACTAAAGGAATGACAGAAATAGAGACAAACCATGAACAGAGGGGTAGCAAACACAAGTCCTCCACAAGGGATGTGCAGTTTGGAGTTGAGGTGAACCAGTTGCACTAGAAGGTTGATGTAGCCGTGGAAGAGGGTCCCATAAAGGCTACAGAATCTCCATCATTGGTAGATTTCAAGACTTTTGTAGGCAAAGCCATGCCTGACCCAATATTGTGTGGGCAGTAGCCTCATTTCAAGTGGGGTTGTCTTTCAAAATTATTTCTGTGATTCCACGATTAAAAGGGTTGGTTTGTGTTCATCAGAGTTTGTACATAGGTAACCTCTAGGAACTTGTTACATGATAAAAGGAAAGAAAAGGGTTATTTAATAGTAGTTTCTGTGTACTTTATAATCAGCAAAC
Source organism: Cettia cetti (assembly GCA_013401135.1). NCBI lineage: Eukaryota > Metazoa > Chordata > Aves > Passeriformes > Sylviidae > Cettia > Cettia cetti. Next base: position 20,155 of record VZUI01022787.1, read on the forward strand.
CAGTTCTCTCTACTTTATTAGCCCAGTAGTCCTTTAATGCATGTATGCTTCCTTGTGAACCCTTATGCATCATTGGTTTGTACTGGCAGTAGTTGAATGATCCTAGCTTTCTGTAACAAGTTGCTGCAGTACCGAAAACAGTTCACAGCAGTCCACTGAGTTTCAGAATCCCTTGCTAAGTTGTGAAGTGATCTCTGTCTAATAAATCAGTTAGATCTCATCTTTATTTGCAGAATTACGTTTGCTTGTTGCATTTTGGAAAGGAAACCATTTTGCTTACTTTTTTTTTTTTTTTTTACCTTTAGTGTGATCTTTATTATTTTTTGTCTAAAACTTTGAAGTCTGATTATTGTATATGTATTGTGTTGGGGTTTTTTTCTTCATGCCAACATAACTCAAAGCTATCTGTATTGGAAATACACTGGAAATAAGACAGCAGGAGTAAAATGAATAAAACCAACCAATGTAAAGTCTATGCTGCCCTTTTAAGTATTTTCTCTCTTTGCCTTTTACCATAATATCTTTTTGCATGCATATGTGTTCTTTGCTTGCCTGTTATCTCGGTGCTTCTCTCTGTCTAGCATAAAGGAACATCTCTTTTTTGTATTTCATCATGCCACTTTTTTTTAACAGTTTTTGTCATATTTTTATCTGCAGGCACTCTATTAGTTTCCTCTAAATAATTGCTTATGAGACAGCTCATTTTCCAAATAAATCAAAACAAACCCACTGGAGTTTATTCTTGTTATTTACAAGTAAAGATTGGTTTAAAAAGCTGTTTTGAAAACCCAAAAATTTAAGAAGAATGTTTTAAGAGGTACCTGAAATTTATAAACTGAGGATGAATATAGAGTATTTTACTGAGCAGTCATGTACCTTATTAGTGTTTTTATAGCATGTTAGCAGTCAGAACACCTATTGCTTGCTACTAGTATTAGGAACTGTTGGTTTTTTTTTTTTCCCTGAAGAATGCTCATCCCATTTCCTGCATTTGTTTTTCAGCTTGCTTGGGAATATGGAATGCCATTTTTTGAGACCAGTGCTAAAGAAAACGTGAACATTGAGCATGCATTCTCAGTCTTGACTAGGGAAATCCTGGAAAAGGTAGGCTTCTTTTCTAAGGAGAAAGAAGATGGGAGATTTTTCTTGACAGATTGGGTAAATAAGGTTGTAACTACAGAATAGTTTAAGCAAAGCACAGCCAATGCTGGTTTTGCATTATGGAGTTAGTATTCTGGAGGGATTCTGTAGCTGCAGACTGCAGAGGAGGAACATGGGGGAGAAGAATAATGGGAGAAAAGAAAAACAGAAGAGACAAGCAGGTACAATACAGTTCAGAGAGAAAGTGAAAATTCAGTTAGACTGCATTTGTGGCTTTATTTCCCATTCTTTTCTTTAAGGGAGTGGTTGAGAGCTCAAGAGTAGTTCCACTGCTGCACCAGGAAGATTCCTTTTTCCTCTAGGTGTCTGCAGAGTGTGCACACAGTGAAGGTGCTGCATGATGACAGAATAAGTGGAGCTTTTATTTTCAGAAATCAAATGTTTTATCCTAGGTTCATAGGTGTTTGGCTGATTTACACTAGGGCTTTTGGAGTTATCAGGGCCTAAAGATTTGAGTTAATTAGTGGTAGAATCAATGTTGTAGCTGTCAGAGTCAGCATCTCTAACTTGAGTATGTTGGCTTAAAAGTCCTTACTCCTCAGAGTTGAAATTCTCTTGTAGGGCTAAATTATTGTTCATTAGCTCTGAAAATGTTTTGCATTGCAATTTATTTTTAGGCAGTAGAATATTATTTTAGACATTAATAGATGTTCTTCATGCAATGTATTATCACTGCCATTCATCACCAATATTAGTTATACAAAACTAACCTTCCACTCCGAATAGTCTTCAAGTCATAATAAAGATAAATGAGCAAAATTACTGACAGAGTCACAAGTAGCAGTGTTTTGATTAAGTAGCCATTGGGAATGGTCAGAATAATAGCTCAGGGTTGGACTGCTTCTAAATCAGGGTCTTGTCATACTACATAGTAACACAAGCTGTAGTTGGTTATTTTGGGGAAGATACAAAAAGGGCAAAAAAATCTTTTGGTCACTTTAACATGAAAATGAAGTTCAGCAACTGAACAGTCAAATATTGTTTAGAACAGGAGGATAATGGAAGGCCCTTGAGTTACTGAGCTTGTTGGAAAAAAAGTCTCAAGTAAGATAACTGATTTTGTTGTACATGAAAAAGACATTGTCTAATGTAAAAAGAGAATATATTGTTAGTGTGAAACATGAAAACTACAAAACAACAGCTAAGATCATAACTGCTGCAAAGACAAATATGTGCTAGGTGACCATTTCTGCAAAGTGCATTTGGATGATATCAAAGAGAATTCTCTGCACATGCAGAAATGATGTTTGGGTATTTTTCACATTAAGATTGCCTACACTTATTTTATGGTAAGTGAAACTTCAGTATTCCTACTGACCTTCATGAAAATTCATGGGGTTTGTGGTGTGGACATGGCCACAAATATTCAGACCACGTTGAACATGTTATACTACTGCTTGGTGTTAATTGGAACTGCTTTGAACAGCTGTATGCTCTGCATGCATGTGTGTTTGGAAAATGTGCCCATGAGAATTTGTCATATTTGTCTTAGTAATGTTTCACCTTAGCTAAAAATATTTGGAATCCTGATGAGGCATCATGTACCATTACTTTGGTGTATAATTTGCCCTTTTTAGTGAAATGCATTTGTTGATTTAAACAAGAACCCCTTTAGCCCAATTGGTTTTATCACTGCCTGATAAGAAAGAGTTTTCTGGAGGAAAAAAAAAAAATCTACCATACAGTTTCATCATGGTTTTCAGGTTCGACAAAATAATTTGCCTGTTCACAAAACTGTGAAATCTGAATGTAGTGCTTGAATTTTAACTTCCTCTAACTGATGAAATTTTGGAGAATGGAAAATGCAGTAGCAAGTGTGACTAGTTACTGTGAAAAATGACATGATAGATGCCAGTCTGAGATAATTTCAGTCATACATCCATTTGGTAGAGGTGAAATACATATTTGCTGATTGTAAAAAGGAGATACAGCTTTGCACAGTGTTTTGGCCCAAGGCGTCTATGCCCGGGGATATCGAGCCTCCCTGCCCTCTGCTGTGCACCATCTGTCCCAGACTGATGAGATGCTTCAGTGGGAGCACGTCACTGCTTTCCCATTCCCACAGAAGAAAGGAACTCCCTAGAACAGTCTATTATGGCCATGCTTTCAGAGGTAAGATAAATAAGCAGGGCAGGCTGGCAGGCAGTAGACCATTCTCAGATGCATTGCAGTAAACTGTATTAATCTGAGGAAATCTAGGACTTTTTATGTACATTCTTGCTTGCCATCTACTGTGGACATGCCCTTAGTAACTTAATTTACACAAAACACTCCTGTCGATGGGGAAGATTGATGTCCAGAGTTATAGAGCTCATGCAGAAGTACTAAGGTTCTTGATTCTTTGAAAGTTTAGAACAAGTTGGGGTTCAGTGGTGGACTGAGGAAAAAAAAATAAAAGTTTCATATTAAAGACATTTAAACAACACAAAACAAAAAAGGGCAAGTGTTTCAATGTATTGTCACTATTTTGTGCTGCAGTTTCCCATCTCTTGTTTTGCAGTTTGTCTTGCAGTGGACTTAAGAGAGAGAGAAGGCTTCTGTATCCCAGTGATCTGGATAACTATAAGTGCTGCTTGACCTTTCAGATACTTTCCATCTCAGCCATTCCGTGCTGGGTCTCAGTCCTGCAGCTCTAATTTAGATGGGCAGTCTTATTAAAACCATCAGATGTTTTTTTAACAGCTTACATTGGTAACAGCTAAGGAGTCATGCCAGTTTCTAAGAACTCAAAATTTTCAAACCAATCAGTTAATAATAACTGAATGCAGTACTTGAGTTTTAACTTCCTCTGACTGATGAAATTTTAGAGAAGGGCAATAATAACTGATTTGATTGTGCTTGAAAGGATGCAGTGGAAATAAATGTTAATAACATAGATTATTCCAGGAGCTTGCTTAGACATGTTGACAAATAATAGTATTTTATTTATTCACAATTCTCATGAATCTCAGATATGCCTAAACCTGTTCATTAATAGATGACAGCTGTTCTTTGACAATGCTTCTGGTTGCCAATGAACTATTTGGACTTGTGAGTCAGTCCTCTAAAAACAACCAAAACCAAAAAAATACCATCCAGAATGCAGTTAGCATTTGCTCTTTTGTGTTCTTTGGTTTCATGTCTGGCAAGCAGCAGTGTTCTCAAGTAGGTTTTCAAAAAAATATTTCAAGCCTTTGTATATGTCCTTTTGGGTGAAATTGTTGGTATTTTTCTAAGCTAGTATTGGGAGAGAACTCCATAAAAAAAAAAAAAGGAAAAATAAGAATGAAGTTATCACCTTTTTCTGAAAATTGCAATAAAACTAACCAAAACTTATATTCTGCCTACCTCCCAAGAGTGATTGACTACTAAGATTATTTTAATCATATTAAATAAACATATATCTGCTGACTAGAGAACAGTGAAAATCCATTTAAGACTTGCCCTGTGCTGTTGAGAGTAACATTTAATGCTTAACAGCTGGATGTCATTTGAGATGAACATTCAGAAGTAGCAGGCCTCAATTTTGCTCTTCCTTCATTTCTTTGCATTTCTTTTCTATGGCAACAAGATTGTTGAGGTTATACTGTCTTTTCTCTTCCTTTGCTCTTAAAGTACCTTTGGAACTTGTTAGCTGATTTTAAACAAATTTGACTGATCAAACTAAAAGATAATTAAGTTCTTGAGTAGTTCCTTGGAAATAAGGTGAGAGGCAGAGTATTCTGCAAAAAGAAAGTCTCCAGCATTAATTCATAGAATATTAGAGACCACTACACAGAAAGACTGAAAAATGCTTCAACCAGCTACTCCAGCTGGAGCTTGCATCACAGATATCAAATTTAATTCACCTCAAGACCCAAATCCATAGGAAATCAGATTTCATTACTGAAGTTCATGGAATTGTTAGTTTGTCTAAAAGATCCCTGTGTCTCCAGCAGTGCATACTCAGTGTTTCTTTATTATCCTTAGTCATGCATGGAGCCCCAGGCTTTATTTGGCCTTTATTTATCTTGTACTGACCACAGAATAATAATTCCTTCAAGAGGTTTTTCATAATGCTCCTACTGCTGTACTTTAGATCCATTTTAGATTTTTATCTCCTTAACTTTCTTAGTAACATTAGGTATATTCAGCATTGCACATGTGGGTGCCAAGGTACAGAGATTAAAGCAAAGAGGATAAATGGCACCAACTCACTTGGTGGTGGTGGTGCAACGTAAGGCAAAATTTAACTATGCTATCTTATTTAATTTTATAAAACAGTCTGTTCTGGACATTGAATGAGCCAGATATTCTTCTGGAAACAGTAGCATATAATTAGGACATGTAAATCAAAAATCACAACCTCTGTGTATTGGGGATGAGATTCATCTTAGCATGCAGTCCTAGCCAGCTAAAATTTGCATGACTGGTCTGGTTGTCTGGAATCATCTCTATTCAATGGAAAGAGATGAGTCTTCAGGATAAAACTGTGTTTTGGAGGTGCCTTTCTCCCTCCATTGATTGTGGAGGCCTCCATATCTGTATGGTTTCATATGATTCAAATTAAATAAATTAAACTTTAGGAGAACAAAAGAAAGTTACAGACGTTGCTTACTTCTGGCGTTTGCTACTTCTGCAGGATATTGACTCTGAACATATATTGCTCTCTGAAATAAAGCTTTTATGATGCAACTATATTAAACCTCACCTAGATGATCTGTAGGATTGAGGAACCTCCCAGGAGATCCACAGCTGTCTTCTCAAGTTTGTGAATAACTAATTGCAATACAACATTGTTACAGTCGACATGGTAGTAACGGGAGAGGGAGATAGAGCCCTGCCTTGCCAGTGGGTTAGATGTTTTAGACAGGGTGGAATAGCAGGCTTTGGGAGCAAGATCTTCATCAACATTCCTTGAGGACTGTAGTCAGAGGCAGTTAGATCCTGCTGTGCCAGACCTCATATCCTCCACTCCTGTACCTGTTCCCACAGTGATTGCCTTCCTTGCTAATATATCCCTAGCCCTTGCTTAATAATGCTTGTGCCATGTCCAGCTGACTGTGATTGTGAGACTACTCTCTTGCATTTTGAAGAGGTAATTTGAATTACAGAATATAGGGGAAATACATAAAAACTGTCAGGACTATTAATAACTGAGGTCTCTCTAATGGCAGCTCAGGCACTGAAGTCACATGGGACTTTGTTGCATGAAATTTTCTGCCAGTCTTTGTTAACTATCACTGTTAAATATAAACAAAATGATTGCATTAATTAAGTCGGATCATTTTTTAATTAGAGTAAAAATCCTCAAAATTTAAAAAAGTTATAAATAATAGTAACCTCAGTTACAGTCTCTTTTTTTTGTTTCTCCAAAGCTTCTAATTTTTCAGCAAGCAATCCAGGCCTGACTTTGACTGGGGACATGATATGGATAAAGCAAAATCCTGTCATTCTTTCAAACCCACGGTGAGCCCCACCTTCAAAATAACTAAACCATTATCAAAATACCAAAAACTGGTGCTAGAGAAGGTGGATCCACCATTAATCTGAATAGGTTTTCAGCAAGGAATGGGCAGCTGACCTTAATGAAGATTTATATATTTACTCCATTAGAAACCTTTCAAAGAGGTTGCTGGGTTTTCTTTCATTACATTTTCCTTTATATACCACCCTAGCTTTCTTGCCTTGATTAAAAAAAAAACAAAAAAAAAAACCAAAAAACCAGTAACTGAGCCATCTCATCACAATTCCTGTGTCTAGGTATCTATTGCATGCCAGTGATACAAATTCTGCTTAGAAGTGGGTAGGAGAGACAGCCAGAAGGGGAGTTTTAAGCAGGAAGTTTAAAACTGGCTTGCAGAGATGCCTGCCAGTTAGGTGAGACGTGTCTGCTGTGCTACTTAACAGGAAAAACTAGTATTTGGTAGCAGGAAGTTTCAACATCTTACTGAAATCACTGCAGGGTACAGTAGCATCTGTGTTTGTGGCGGTATTTTCAAAACTTTGCCCAAGGTACTGAAGTGGAACTCCAGCTTCTGGGTACCATTTTGGTTCTTCTCACCTTTTCAGTTTTTTGCTGTTTGTTGGCTGACTTTGGGGCGGTGAGTTACAAGCTGAACTGAAATGTGAGCTGCAAGTGTTAGTGTTCATGGAGCCCTGGAGGAGGAATGCTGCCCGCCTTGTTCTCACAGGTGGGAGAGATTTGCATACCTCCCTGCTGTAATTTCGGCAGAGGGGGTGCCCCACCTCTTCCAAGGCTTGGCTGAGGCTTTTGGGATTGCCCAAATCTGATCATTGCTTTATGCAGTGCTTTATGCAGGACTTGTTGTATTTCTTTAGATTATGAATGTGCACTTTTTCAATGTGTGTGCAGCACATTTGCTTAAACAGATCCCAGACCCTTATTTGGTTCACAAAGACCCTCTATGGAACAGTCTTACAAACTGGAGTGATTAATAGTCCTCAACTTTTAAATGGATTTTAAAAGGGCTGTTCTTTATTTGTGGAGTGGTGGTTCTTGTCTGTCTGTCCTGGCTAGTTTGTAAATGAACTATCAAATAATGATTGTAGAGATTATAAGAACTGTTGCATTATCAAATATGTTTCACCATTCTTAATCACTTAACAGTACTGAGGATCCTTGCTAAGGATATGTGAACAGCTTACTTACCATCTAAAAGTACTATTAAATAGTAAAATGCTAACGATGCAAATAAGTATCCTGAGTGTTTAAGGAAATATAAGTTTCTTCCCTTTGACTGAAAGCATGGTCTTGAAGTATAAACTGTAATATCTTCAAATTTCCTGTTTCCTCTAAGTAAGTAAAACTTGAATTCTGAAACTGTTCAAACAGGGATTTTTCTAGAACCCTTTTACTACTTAAACTGATTGTTTTCTTCTCAAGAAAAAGCACAGGTGAAACAAAACCTATTTAGTTGATGTTCACAACAATCAACGCTCAATGTTATTTCTTGGTCTCGAGTGAAATTAGATTTCTTACTGTACCATTATCTTCCAAAGCTTTTATTTTCCCTTCAGAATCTTATCTCTAAACCAGAGTGGTATCTTGTTCCTTGAGATGACGAGGTTATGTTTGTGTACTTTTGAATCTGCCTTGCTCCCTTTTTTAAAAAGGTCTTCATACTTTTAATTTACTGTCTATTCTTGCAGATTACCAAATATTATCTCTGCCTAGCAGAAATCATAATAGCTACTGCCTGTAGCCCCCACAACTGTGTAAAAAGTTAAAACTAATCAGAAGCTTTAAAGCTGCGTGTTGGTATTTGTGGGACTTCTCAAGGGTAGTAAAAATGTTGTATCTCTTGGTCCTTACCTCTCAAAAACAAAACAAACAAAAACCCCAAAGAAACCCACCCCCCCAAACCAGCCACCCCCCCCCCAAAAAAAAAAAACAACCAAGTTAAAGTGCACCTGCTGTATTTCTTCATTATATGGAGAATTCATTATGACAAGAATTCATTATGACAAAAAATTTCTAAACTCAGTATGCCACAGTCTTTGGATATTCTAGTCAGATGGTATTTGCTAATAATTTTACTGATGACAGCTTCAGCATCCATCCTGGGTTTTAGACACTACAATACATTTCCTGCCCTCTGCTCCTTCCTCTATCCATCACTTTTGATCCCTTCTCAGATGTTTCATCTTCTCTCCCCAGCATCATGCACTGTGGAAGCCTCCCTGGGTCCCTGCAGCCTTAGGGAGGAATGAGCTCAGCCACTCTCTTTGTGGGGACAGCTCTGGCCCAGGGCAGCCAGCATTCTGGAAGAACTGGAACTATGGCTACAGAAGGAAAAAGGAAACAAATTCCATGCATCTTCTCCAGATTTTTAAGTAGTGATGAATATTCTCAGTCAAAGAGGCATAAAGCTTGTTTGTAGCACAGGGGAGACTTTATATTTTGGCCTCATTCTTATGCAGCCAAGTAACTTTAGGTGAATCTTTCTGGATGTAGTCAATGTTGAACTACCCTGTGAGTTTGTATGTGTAAGTTTTCAATTCTGAATCATGATTAGTACCATACAACATGATGCCTTTTTTTCCCTTCTTCCTTTCTTTTTTTCCTGTGCTTTGGATTTTGTTCATTCCAGCTTAGATAGCTGTTGTCTCTGGAAGCTTCTCTGCTCTCAGACATGTTTTTTTATGGTTGTTGGATTTGGGTTGAGGGAGGAAAGTGGCGAATCCAGTGGTTGCACTTATTTCTCTGTGCTTAGTTGGTAAACCTGCACACACAGGCAACAGAGTAGCAGGTAGAGAAGTTGGAGCTTTCTTTTTCCTGGACATGTGACAATATTCTCTGTGTCTTTGTGCCCTAGTTCAGGGTTGAGTGTTCATAGTTTCAGAGAACAAGATTGCGACATGTTCTGCATTGCACAACTGGGTTTGATTGTTTCTCTGGTCAGCATTAATTATCTAGTTGAGTTCATTGCTGAAAGGAAGAGTCCTGGTTTTGATGATTTTCATTTTTGTAATAATCTGCTTTTGCTATCAGTACATAAATGTTTTACAAGGGTGGAGTGCTATTTTGATAGTTTATAATGATAAAGACTGAACTGTTTCCATTTGGGGGTATTCCTGGTTATAAAATAGAGGCAAAACCCCAGAATTTTAGTGAATTTCCCAAAAAAAGTTAACATCCTTTATAACAGTTAATAGCCTGTGCATTCTTTTTAGTGAGTACTGATATTCTGTATTTCCTGTTCCTTTCAACTGGAGTTTTTCACCCACGCTCAGTACTTCAGAGATAAGGGTACTTAAATGAAAATTAGCTAAAATTGGTGTAGTCAACAGAAGAACCTGTACTTATAGAAGAGTTCAGGTGAGATTTACAGGATTGGCACATATAGTTTGTATTGACTCCTCAAAAGACATTTTCTGTCACCTTCAGATTTAGGAGAGATGTTTGAGGCAGCTAAAGAACATAAAGATGCCAAATGGGACTTGCGTGGGCATCAGTTTCCATCTAATTTGTTAGAAAACTTCAATCATTTAATTAAATATTCAAAGGAAAAACATATCCTGTGACTGCACCAAATATTTTACATTAAAGTATGTGGAAAAGCAAAAGTTTTCAACTGTTGTGTTCTAGTTATCTTAATGAAGTGTTTGCTTTTGTTTGTTTTTCAGAAATCCTGTGTATTGCATGACTTAGATGTTGTGTCTCTAAATGAAACTAAGAAGAGAACCTGCTGTGCATTCTGAAATACTGCTTCTTATTCCATTTTCTCTTCAGGAAATATCAAGTGTTACAAAGGAATACAAACTTTTAAAAGGGAGCCTGTAATCCAAAAACACAGTGTTTAGGCATCCTTTGTATTACACAGACTTTGTCACCAATTTTTTAATATGTTTATATTATATTTTTCATATATTTAATGTGAAGATAAAACACTTATTTGATTTTGGAATTATTAGATGCATCACAGGGCGACAGTGCTTGAATGCAAATGTTTGCAGAAATGAAGTCTAAGTGTACTAATTTTCTGTTATTAAACAAAACCCTTCACCTTTTTGTGTGTGTTATTTATACCAGATTTGTAATACAATGAACATTGACATCATCACACAAGCAACCTTCTGCTATATGAAATCATATAACATCTCTTTGAGTACCTGATACTTACTGCAATCCCATAAGCATCAGAGAATTTTTGGCTAGGTTTCTTTTATACCCATTTCAGACACAAATGAGTTACTTCAATACTTTTGAATAGGGACTCTGCAAAGATGATCTGTGAAAGAAAGGGATAAACCTTATAAAGATTGGTGTCATAGAATGTTTTGGGTTGGAAGAGAGCTTGATCATCTAGTTCCAGCCTCCCTAATATTGGCAGGGACACCTTCCACTGAAGTATATTGCTGGGCCTTTCTAAGAATTCAGAAAACATGGAACAACAGAATACATGCACTAATAATAATGTTTCTGTTCTTTAAATTTTGTAATTGCTTGAAATAGTTTATGCAGGTGTTAGTAGCATACCTGCATTTTCAAATATTCTTTTTGTCACAAATGATCACAATAAAAGGCTTTCTTTGATATTGTGATATATTTATGTTATTTTCTTAAAGTGTTAATAGAGGAGGTATCTGATTCTGCTCATGTAGATTTGTTTTATATGGAATTGTAATATCTTTAAAATTCATGGAGGATATCTTATTTAATTTTTAAAAAGGGCAGAATCAAGATACTGGTTACTTTTTCTTTAATCAAAAGCAAAGCAAGCACAACTCAAACCTGCAAGATAAGCAAAAAGCAAACACAGGTTGAGAAAGCTGAAGAATTGTGGTGATTATACTGTCTTCATTTTTTTTTCCCCTGCACAAGAGATGAGGTTGTTTTATCACCATTTATGAATGACTAACGCTTTTTTGCAGAATTGTGTTTTGATTCATGCTAGCACATCCAAATAAGTAACCTCACTGGCTTACTGTTCTGAAATGCCACTAACCTTCTGAAATATGCTTGCTTCTTTTTTGAGGGCTGTTTGCAGATCGTCATAATATCAAAATATTATTAAATTTGGTATTGAGAAAGATAGCTCAGCTGGAGCACATGGCACCAAATGTGCCTAAGCATAGTCCCAGGTTCATGTGTCCCTAGCCCGGTTAGTGTGCCTGCAGAAAGGGTGCAAAAGGATGGGCTGGGCTGAATATTTACAGCTGCTCCTGACTACTCATCACAGCCAGTCACTGAAGTGCTTTTCATAAAATCTGAAAACAAGGAACAAGGGATAATCCCTGCCTTCATTAAAACTATAAAAGTGGAAGGAAATAGTGCTGGAAGGGATTTTGAGAGTCTGTCTGGGTTTTCTCCATATCTCAACCTCTGATCAGCTGCCCCTGATACAATGCAAGAAGATGGTCAGAGACCTGCAGTGCTAGGGATTTCAGAGTGTCTCTGAGTGGCAGTAGTCCTTACTTAACTTGTCTGGCAAGCAGGAAATTTCCTAATACCTATCCTAACTGGTACACATGGAGAGTAGGTTCTCCCTTTCCTCTTGATGTAGGTGAACACCTCTGCCTGCTCTCTCCCTCTCCTTCTCCTTCCTACCTTCCCTTGTAGTTTGGGTTTTCAGAATCTTTTGCCCTTTTTGTCTCCCTGCTCTTAAGGTTCTTGTTGGGTCTCAACTATCCTGGACTGTAGACCTGAAAACTGAGCAGACTATTCCAATTTAAATAAAAACAGCTGGATAGATTTAAATTATTTTTGTCATTATCTTACTTGTGGTACTCCTATTTATGCATTCCAGCATCAACATAATGCAAAGTAGCCTAGTACTCTTCTGATCCATAGAACTACTTTTTTTATCCTGCTACATGCTTGTGCAGTTGATTATTCCTTTGGAAGTGTAAAACTTTCTGTTACTCCTTGTTCAGTGGCATTTCAGTTGCTCCAGTCTGCCAAGATCCCTCTAAATTGTAATGTTGTCCTCCAGCATAGTTGGAGCCTCTTCCTATAGATACTGTCTCCAAATATAAGTGTACTCTGTTCAGTCAGTAGTGATGTTGATGAAGGTCCTGGATAGTTCTGGATCCAAGATTGACCTAAGTGAAATCCTGTTCGGCATATCCTTTTAGCTTTAGAGTACTAATTATTTCCAAATAATCTTGTATTTAGACTGTTCATTTGAGGCCTTTTTTTAAGAGCACGTTATAAGAAGCTCTTACATTCCTCAGTCTTTCTCCCCCATCCACAAAGCCTATTAAATCCTCTTTATTTACTAGAAATTCACTTGATCAGTTTGCATAGGTATTTCCTTCCCTCCTTTGAGAGAGATGCAATTTCTTTTTGGGTTTTCTGGAACCTCATTCTGTTGGTTCTTGGAGATAATCAGTAACAATTTTAACATAGTTTGAACCATAAGGGAGTTTCACCAGGTCCAGTCTGTCCAAAAATCTTTAACCTGTCTATGTATTTTCCAGTTTGTTTTTTTTTCCTTTTTCTAGCCTTAGACTTTTGTCGGCGGTGCTAGAATAAAATCACGTTTGCCTTCTAAAATTGAAGGCTGAGGTTAAAAGTATCAGCATCACCAGTGGTGATTAGAGATTCCCCTCTGTAGAATAACAGATCATGTTTTTTCTTAGTATCACCCCTATGCATCTTATCAACAGGCTTGCTGTCTTTAAAATGCAATTTTCTAGCTTTTGGGGAGCTTATCTTTCAGGTTTTGTCCATAGATAGTCTATATATTTATTAATAATTTATTAATTTGACCTACTTTCTATTTTATTTCAGGTCATTGAAGATCTCATTATTCATCCAACTTAATCTTTATCTCACTTCCTTCCCCTCCTCTGTATAGATCAAATTCTGCAGTTTTGCCTTTCAGCAGTAGATCTCTGATGAACTTTCAGCTGTCCTGAACTCACAATTCATCTACTAGTTCTCTAGGTTTAAGCCTCCATGTAATTCCTCCTTTTTCTAACAATGAAAATAGATTAAAAAGGGTCAGATAATTTGTAATTTTGATTTCTTCTCTCTACAGCTAATGAGAATTTCAAGTAAGGAATTTCTTCTATACATTTTTCCTTCATACACAGTTTCCTACTACTTGTGCTTAGGTATGATCCAGTCCCACCTGAGGGAGATGCAGATATTCAAGTACCCATGGCAGTGTTTGCAGGATGCTAACTCCTGCTATCTGAAGCTTCACCTAAACTCCATGAGCACTAGGAGTGCTTTCCTTTTCACATCTCCTGAAGCAAAACAGCTGCCTTTTTCCAAACATAATCATTGTAGATTACAGGAGTGTGCCAGTGGGGAATAAACTAAACCACTCTCACTAGAAAGGGCCAACAAAGTTCAGGTTGGACATCAGGAAAAATTTGTTCATGTAAAGGGTTGTGAAGCATTGGAACTGCCCAGGGAAGGGGTAGAGACACCATTCCTGGAAGTGTTCCAGAAATAACTGGATGTGTCACTTAGTGTTGTGGGGTTTTGTTAACAAGGTGGTGGTTGGGTAAAGGTTGTGTTCGATGATCTTGCTGGTCTGTTCCAACTTAAATAATTTTGTAATTTTGAGATATGGAGAAAGAAATTTAGGATCTGATTCTGAAATGATCACATCATCTTCTGTTATATCGCACTGGATTTGTAAATATTAGGAAAATTGGGCCTTTGATATATAAAAAATCATATAGGGACAAGGAATGCAAATTATTGGGGCTTTTTTAAAAGAAATACCAAATACTATGGTTTCCCATGAAACTTACTGTATAAAGCTCAGTTTTATTTGATGTATGCACACAACACTGTAAAGCATGTTACCAGACTCATACTAAAATGAATTTGTTGTAAACAGTTCCTTTTCAGATGTTAGCACATATATGAACTGAGGATGATCTGAAAAGCTTTAAAAATAATGTTATTGGCAATGGAATACATATATACTACAGAATTTACAGTCTATTGCATAAATGTGTTGTGAAATCAATGTGCAAGTCAATTCAAAAGGCATTTAAGAATAATTTCAGGAATTGTTCCGAGTCCTTTTGCCACTGCTTATGGTTTTATGGCAAGAATTTTCTGTTGATTCATAAAGACACTCCCTGAACACCACCTGAAAGGCACATAGACAAAAACTAAGACATTGTGAAACTGAGGCCCTGGCCTTAGGGTGGATTTGCTCTTCAGGTCTGGTGGCTTCATTAACATTTTATACCAGTAGGAGACTGCTAAGAGATCACACCAAGACATTGCTAGGCATCAGGAAAATTATCTCTAAAGTGATAATTATACATAAGGTGCAGTTAAAACAAGAAATTTCTGTTACGTGCTGGTGATTTGAATGCCATTTATGTACCATTAGAATATATTCTAAGGAGGTAGAGCTGGAGTACAGTTAGGACACATAACAAAGTGACTCCCAGAGCAAGACATTTAAATACTAGAGAGCATTATGAACTCTATGCCTGGAGACAACTGAATGAAATTTGGATAGTATCTAGAAGTTACATTTTTTTTTAAATGCTCATTGTTCCAGTAAAATGATGAAGAGTGGGCTGGGTTTTCACTGGTTGGAGAGATACAAACACAGTTATGAGAAGGCAGATTTAAAGGCCACAGGACATCTAGTACAAAAGAATGAAAAAATGTTTCAAGAAAAATAAGCAGTAACTATTTCTGTGTGAAAGATGCTTTTCTTCCCAGACAGCAGAAGTGCATGATGTCTGAGAGAGACATATGCTGTGAGATGGTATCTCTCCTGGAATTAATGGTACCCAAGATAGTGTTTAAGAGCAATTCCTGACAGACTAGTGCTTCAAGTCCTGGTGAATTTCAGTCTGATCTGATCTGCTTTGCTTTACATACTGCACCTGGAAACCTCGTCAGGCCTGAATGATCTAAACCTGTGCATTCCATATTTCAGCAATAATACTCTTAGCAACAGTGATCAAGTTCACTGATGACACAAAGCTATGAGGAGTGGCTGATACCCTAGAGGGCTGACCTGCTGGAAAGCAGCTCTGTGGAGAAGGACCTGAGGGTCCTGGTGGACAATGAGCTGTCCATGAGCCAGCAGGGAGGGTGCCCTGGTGGCCAGAAAGGCCGGTGGTATCCTGGGGTGCATTAGGAACAGCATTGCCAGCTGATCCAGGGAGGTGATCTTCCCCCTGTACCTCAGTCCTAGTCAGGCCACATCTAGAGTGCTGTGTCCAGGTCTGTGCTGTGTCCACTTCTCAGTGCAAGAGAGACATGGAGCTCCTGGAGTGGGTCCAGTGGAGGGCAACAAGGATGATTAAGGGGCTGGAGCATCTCTTATGAGGACAGGCTGAGGGAGCTGGGCCTGTTCAGCCTTGAGAAGAGATGACTGAAGGGACTTAATAAGTACCTGAAGGGAGGGAGTTGAGAGGATGGGGCCAGGCTCTTCTCGGTGTTGCCAAGCAACAGGACAAGACAAAGCAGGCAGAAACTGAGGCACAGAAAGTTCCACCTGAATGTGAGGAAGAACTTTACTGTGCAGGTGGCCATGGACTAGAATGGATTTCCCAGAGAAGTTGTGGAGCCTCCCTCAATGGAGATATTCTAGAACTGTCTGGATGCAATCCTGTGCCATGTGCCCTGGGATGACCCTGCTTGAGCATGGAGGTTGGACCAGATGACCCAATATGGTACCCCCCAACCTGACCCACTCTGTGATATTACTTTGCACTTCAATAGCTTACTTCACTGATGTTGTTGAAAAGCATTTGGTGAACTTGGTAAAAAGAAAATTACTTTCAAAAGTAGTATCTTTAAAGGTAATTTTTTAAAAATTTTAAAGCCAACTATTCTGGTAGGTAGGACCTAACAGCAGAAAAACCTTCTTCGTAAAGAAGGAAGGTTTTTCACAGTGTTGGGAAAACTCAGTGCCACACAGTGTAGCTAAAGCATGGACCCACAGCAGGATGAGCTTCAAGCCAACCCTGATCCACTTAAAGCAAGATAATTTGGGTTTTCTGTAATCTTCCATGTCAACTAGTTTTCACAGTCTTTGTTTAATCTTGGAGACGGTGGATGAAGTCCCAGCCTCTGTTTGCAGCAGAGCAGAACAAGAGCGTGTCTGTCTGAGCCCTCCTCTGCTGGCAGTGCTGTGGCACCAGCAGTGACAAAGGCATGCAGCAGTGTCTGGCCCTTTACCCAGGCCATGAGGAAGGATGAGCAGCAGGAGGGCTCTTGGTATCACTGCTCTTCCCAGAGTTCTGCCATCCCCAGTAGTCTCAAGGATAGATGGAGAGGCTGGAGCCTGGAGAGAGATGTTGGCTGTGGGATGTTGCCAGTTGTTTTGCTAATCACTGCAAGGCACTTTTATGTCTCTAGTCAACAGTAAAGGCTTAAATGTAGCCAAGTTTACTGCCATAAAATAAACTGTTTTGACACAGAAGTGAACAAAATAAACTTGAGCACAGTACAGTGCAACCACCCAGGAGTTTTTGTGGCTTAATTTCCCAGAGTTTCTGCAGTCTGACAGCCTGGAGATCAAAATGCATAAAATGAAGGATGACATTAAATGACATATCTTACGAAGACCATGTGGAAGATTTCATCACATTAGCCACTTTGAAGAACGAATGTCTACAAACGTTCCCATGGTGTGAAGACCTTTGAATACGCAATACCTGTAATACCTGCGTGTGCAGTAACAGTGCACGCAGCCTGTATACATGAACTCACACGTATATACATGACTCACAGATGAAAACTAAAATAACAGATACATAGCCCGAGCGCGGGCTGCACGTCGGGCGAGCGGTCGGAGGGTGGAGTGAGAGGGACGGGCTGGGCGGCTCTGGCAGCCTCTGGCTCCGGCTCTCCGCGCCGGGCGGGCGGGCGGGCAGCCCGGCACTTTCCTTTTCGGCGCGGGGAGGAGCGGCAGCTGCGCAGGCGTTGCTCGCACCCTGTTGATTAGTCAGTGCTGGGATGGCGCTTCCTGGGCCAGGCGCGGCGGCGGCGGGCGGCCCCAGCCGGTCCCGGGGGGCGGCGGGAGCAGCAGCAGCAGCCGCAGAGGCAGCAGCAGCCGCCGCAGCAGCAGCGGGCGCCCGGCGGGCCTCCCTCTCTGCCTAGCCCCGCGCGTCCCGGGCGCCTGGCGCGGAGCGAGCTGCGCTCCCTCCCTCCCTCCCTCCCGCCCAGCGCCCCCCTCCGCCGCCCGCCCCGCTGGCAGCCACCCCGCCGGGTGGGAGCACCCCGCCGGCGCTGCCTGTCTGGCTGCTCCCTCCGCTCCCGGGCCGGGAAGATGGACCCCGGCCCGCCGCTGGGCTGCAACCTCAAGGACGTGAAGTGGAGCGCGGTGGCCGTGCCCCTGGACCTGCTCGTCAGCACCTACCGGCTGCCCCAGATCGCCCGGCTGGACAGCGGTGCGTGGGGCGGGGAGCGGGGCCGGGCGGGCGCCGGGCTGCGGGCGGGCTGCCGGACACAGTCCCGGGAGCGCCCCGTGCCTCCGCGGCTCCCGGGAGCGCTCTCCCGGCGGTCCTTGAACTGGCATCTCCGCCGCCGGGGCTCGGGGCAAGGCTCCCGCTCGCCGCCGAGTCCGCGCCTTGCTTTGCGCCAAAATATCTGGGTAATGTGCCCCCCGTGCCCTCTCCGTGTGTGCGGAGGGCAGCTCGGTGGAGCCTGTCTGCTCTCAGCAGCCTGCCCCACTGAGAGACGTCCTCGCAGTCCCAAATTAAGCGTGGAAGGGCATTTTCAGCACCGGAGACCCGGTGTTTTGATGAAGTGATGCTACAACAAGGCCAAATAAGAAGCGATACAAAATAGCCAAGTGGGCTAAATCCCTAAATTCGCAAAGAAAGCCACGGACCTGTAAAAAAAAAAAAAAAAAAAAAAAAAAAGGAAAACCTCAGAAGCCTTTGCAGTCTCCAGATAACTTTTTATTACAGCTCACTTGGGTGCTCACCTGCCGTTTCCAAGTCTGCAGCTTTTTGTTTACTCCAGGAAATATGAATCAGGTCTGGCAGAACAGCTGTGACAGCACCGTTTTACCTTTCTTAGATCCATGTCTTGGAAAGTAACGTGTCGGCACAGAGAACTAGAGAAATATGGGTGATTTTTTATAAATGCTCAGACAGCTGCTTTATAATAATGTGTATGTGTATTGCATGGTAGCTCCATGAAAACTGTCCAGCTCTCTAAAGGAATGCAGATGATAACTCAAAAGTTGGAAAAAATTCTAGGCTTTTTAATTCATTAGCTTATGAAGTAACCATGTATTTTTACCACGTAATAGAACAGTTTTTGATTTAGCAAGTTTTGTATTGATTTGAAAAGTTAAAAATGAGCACAGGCATCGTCCTCTGTTACTTGCCAGTGTACAGGTCAAGACCAAGACTGTTTTATTACTTAACTGCAATTTCCATAATGCAGTGATGATTTTTGACTTTGCCCCTGGATTATGCAGTATTTTTCCTTTCACTCATAGTGCTTCCTCAGAGCTGGCACTCAGGAGAGGTTAAAGAAAAGGGTTTTTTTCTTTTCTAACTACATCTGCCTATTCATCATATTGCCAAATGTATGTTGTCCTTTGAGAATGGCAAAGCTGGTAGGTTAAGGAGTAATACCTTCTGTCACTAGGAAGAGCTAAGATGGCCTCCAGTCACTGCACTTAAGGCTGTTAATTTACTTGGAGGCTCCTGGCACTGATTCAGCCCTTAACAGGATGTATATATTGATGACTTATTAATTTTCCTCTCTGTATGTTATATCTCCCAATCTCCATGCACCTCCTGTCTTTCTTCATTGGAAGGCACCTGAAAAAGCTTTGTGGGTAGAGAAAGTTCATGGGTTTTGAAGCAAGCATCTGTTGAGGTGGGGGTTTTTTTTTGGGGGGACGGGGTCTTCTGTTGGATTTGTTGATGGGAATGTCCTGTAATTGTTGGGGAGACAAAGATGATGTGGCTTCTGTGCAAAGGCTTCTTTGTCCCATGTGCCACATTTAAGAACATATGCACAGGCAAGTGGATGTAAACAGACCTGAGCTCTTCTGCCCATGCCCTGAGATGGCCAGACATGAGGCAGCTGCTGGTGTAGGTGTCCTGCAGTAGTGGTTCAACCCCGCACTAAGCCCTGCCAGGAGGCAGGCTCAGGTGGAGCTCTGTGTCAACTGCTTCGGGTTGGAGCTGGTTTAGGTCTGCCCAGTTCAGCAGCTCATGGGTCTGGTTTTGCCTTCTCAAATGCATGTACTTTTAACTTTGGGCACTACAGACAGCAGACAAATCAATATTTTATCCAGAATGCAGACGCCATGGTCTTGGGGATACGAATAGAATGCTTTTCCTTTTTCCAGAGGAGGTTGTCTTGCAATAAGAGAAAGCAACCATGAATCAGCGCAGAGCCTTCTAAAGGAGGAAAGTTGGGAATGTGCAATGCTTGTGGAATTGACTGGAGCACAAGGTGTTGCAGGGTGGTTGCTCTGCATCCCGGTTCTTGTCTTGCGAAGTTAACAAGTGGAGCTCTGTCAGAAATTTTTTTGATGCAATGCTGAAGAAAATAAGAGTCCAATCCAAATGTGTGTCATCCAGTACTTAGGAAGTTTAAGGCTACCTCTGTTAGCAAGGTAGTGTCTCGTGCCAGTTTTATCAGGGTGTGGCTGTTATATTTGGGTCAGGGTTTGTTTGCACAGAAATGGCCTCGTATCTTCTTCAGGTGCTGAATTCCTTCTCCAGGTCAGTGGAAGCTGTGTATGCTTCATGCTGTTGGAAATCGAACCACCTGTAGATGTCTATCTTCAGTCACCTTTTGATTCTGTTGTTGGCCTCTGTCTGTAGCATCAAGTTGTTTCTTGGCTGTTGTTTCAGTTTTCATGAGGTTTTGTGAAAGCCAGAATTTTTTTCTCCTGGCAGACCAGGATGTAGGAGAGGGTTGTAAAGCTGCAGTTGTATTCTCTTCAGTCTTACTGTGCCAGTCTTACTGTGTTGTTTCTACGTTTCTTAATGGAGTTTAGCACTTGGTGGATGATGTTCTTAGATTACACCCACACAAAATATCCAGTTTTGTACTGTTGCTTCACCTTCTGGCCTTTCAGTTTGAGAGAAGAATGGGTATGAGCAGTTCAGTTTTATTCTTTGAGCTTGGATGTGCAGCTCCTGGAAAATTGCCCTTAAGTAATTCAGTTTGAATTTCTTGACAGAATGAAGTTATGAAATATTTATGTGCACTAAATTTGGCCCTCTGCTAAGAAGGGAGGTTTTTTCTTGATGGTAGGGGAGGAAGTAGTCTTTTATTACATCAAGATATAGCTGGAAGTAGTTAGGCATTCGTGCCTACCTTATCCATATAGAAATGACACATATGTCAACTTCTGGGGAGTTTTTCTCGGAGTTTGAAAACCTGAAAAACTTTTCAGGTTTTTTTTTTATTTTAAATTCTAAGACTGGTTGTGTTTCAGGTTATCTTTTGGATGCTGTTAAGTCATAAATCACATTTTGTTTGTTTCAATGTGTTCATGTGTTTTATTGTTTTTCTGATGAATATTCTGAAAAAAATAGACTGAAAAAACCCAAACCTGTCACTCTTGAAGGGAACAAATGGGGTTTTTATGGGGTTTTTTTCCAACCTCCATAACAACTTAAATATTTCTAGATGACAACTCAAATACAAAACCACTAAAAAAAGTGCTAAACACTCTAGCAGAGAAAATGCATGGACTTGATCTCACGCTGTGGAATTCACTGAGTGGGCTCTTTTCAGATGAAAAGAGGCAAGACTTGAAGAGCAAGAGAGGAGCGAGCTTTGTGCTGTGTTTTTCCTCTCCTCCCCCCTTCCGTCCCCCAGACCCGATTTGCATTGTCACAGCTGAATCCCACCCCAGTGAGAGACTTGTGGGTGGGTGCAGTGGGGAAAAGATTTTGTTCTGGGAACCCGTGGCAGAAAGAGATCTTATCGCAGTGTGGTTGTTGCAACGGGGCAAAAGGTGAGCGTGGCTGGCCTGTGAGAACCAGGGCTGCCTGTGAGCCTGGGCTTGGCTCTCCTCAGACCATCAGGAGAAAAAGCTGATGGCGAAGCTGTGACTGTGTCTTGTTGCTAGTGCGGAAATGATGTTGTGCGTGGTGATCTCAGGGCTTTAAATTTCTGGCAATTATTTTTCTAAGGCTAATTTTGGAGGGTAAAAGAGAAATGCTATCAAGGTTAAGATCTAGAAAATACTGCTTTGCATAGAGCTGAGCTTCAGGCCAAGCTTTTTTTTTTTTTTTTTTTTTTTTTTTTTTTTTTTTTTTTTTTTTTTTTTTTTTTTTGTAAGCTTACTGCTCCCTTCAGACTCCCAAGAGCCTGTCATTCTTTTTCTTAGTGGAGCTCCCTTTTTCCCAGACAGTCTTGCTGTGTTTTCACAAGTAAAGATCAGCCTTTGCTTGTAGTTATTTTTTACCCATATATTGGATATGAACTGTAAGAGTTCACAGAAATTCACAGTTTGTGTACAAAGACTAAAGTTTATGGAATTAAAGAGGCCATGTGGTCTTCTGATTTTTTTTTTTCTAAGTGATATCTAAGAAAAAAAACCGTGGTGGTGCTGTTGAGATCAAATATAGTGGCACTTGACCTCAACTCACAGAGAAGTGATTCCCTACTGTGCATGGCAGGGAAAATATGCTGAACTTTCCTGCAAAGGAGAAGATGGAGCTCAATGAGCCACCTGGACAGTGAAGGAAATTCTTCCTTATGCATTGTAAATGTGCTGTAAGATGAAATGGCAGAATTGGTAGCTGTAAAGAAAGGAAAAATCTGTAAAATGGGTAACAGATTTAAAAGGTGACTTTCTTCCTTCTTACCCTAGGTGAACTCCTGTGCATATCAGTAGTAGGTGAATAGTGAGTTTGTACTGCTGTTGCTCCTGGGGACAAAGAGATTTGATATAGTTTTATTTCAGGTTCTCCTCTTTCATTTCAAAACTTTCTCATGGTGACAACTGTCTACCCCAGTCATGCTCAGGGGACTATTGTTCTGTTCAGCACATTACTGTAGAGCTGATTCCAGTTCTGGAAACTAAGCACCCTCACATCTTATCAAAGAAGATCGTACTCAATAGAACAGTGTGGCCATGTACATAATGAAAATTTTGCATTGCGTCGCTCCACAAACGCGGGTTATCTGTGCAGCTGAACAATACTTTGAAACTACAAAGAGACTTATTCTTTAAAGGTCTGAATGCTGCTATCCGTACTTTAATTGTCTTGAATGACCTCCTTCTTTTGAGAAGCTAGTGCGGCGTGTCTCAGTAGTCTGCTATTGAATAAATCTTTAAAAGGCATCATGTGGGAGTAGGGCAAAGCTTTTGAACAGAGCAAGAAAGAGGTTTCAGATATGCTCAGACTCTTGGCAATGGCCCTGATCTGACTGCCCACCATAGGTGTGCCTGCCTTGTCCAGTGAGGTGCGGTAGGTGATAGTTCTTATGTATGGGGCAGGCAAGACAAGTGTTTGATTTGACAGCAAATATCCTCAAGATATGTTGTGTCCACATGGCTTGGTTTCTTCCTTTGGTGCTGAACAGCTTTGAAACTCTGTGTGTGTACTGTGTGTTCTGCCATTAAAGAATAATCCCAGTAGCATCTCCTGCTTGCTTCCTCTTCTTTCTACCTTCACTGTGCGGTCTGCTGTTTCCATCAAGACAATTGAATGAAAAAACCCAATTGACAGGTTGCCACTAACCACTGCTCCTGGGTTTTTGTTTTGGTTGGATTGGCTTTTTCCTTTTCACCTGCTGGCAGAGATGTGTTTTCTTTTCCCCTGCTGGCAGGGAAACATTTTAGTGAAAAAGCTTGTAATTCATTTAAAACCTGCAGCTACCGAATGGTGTCTGTGAAGATTATCGTGCCTTTCTGGAGATGGTGGCCAGTACCTTGGCAAAACCTGTTCCCAGGAGTACCCTGGACTTCCAGTGAGGCAGATAAAGAATTCAGCATCATACCCATTTTAGTAGTGTGTATTGTGTGTCCTTAACCAGATATTTGAACCCTTGGTAGTGTGTTAGGGCTGCTAGGATGGAAAATAGTTACAGTGCTGTTATTTCTTGTGTGCTTAATAAATGTTCATGTTCTTCTCTGTTATTCAAGGCGTGAAACTACTAGCTCTTTGTTTCAATTTGAACTTCAACTTCTAATTCTCATAAGACTTTGTGAGGTGAAGCCTTCGTGTACGTAACTGGATAAACACTTCCTGGATAATTATGTAGTTCAGGTATTGGAAGGTGAAATACCATTAGTCTTTTCTTAACTGCAATTCAAGTGCTGTAACTTTAAGTTCTCACCCCTGTTTAAATTACATCTAGCTTTCAAATAAAGCACAAGATACATGGAAAATCTAAGGTATTAAGGTGCCTCAAACAGTTAGTCAAACCCCTAATCTTAAAACAAATGTGGTGTGATGAATCATATGATGCTGTTGCAAGGAATGGTACAAGTCTAGCATAGAAAAGAAGGGCTTCGTTGTTTTCTGCTTTGTCTGTAAGTGCTGTTCTGGAACTAGGTGTTCCTGGCTTCGGTGATTACGTGAACTGGCACTCCCTGTAATGCCCCAGCAAAGGCAACTATGCCAAGATGAAGTGCTGGAGGATATTGGACAGCAGGGTCTGGTGCAACAGGATTTGATGGAAGTTGTGGGAAGAGCTGCAGTGTGTTCCAGTCATTCCAGTGGTGGTTTGTCAGAAGCAAAGGGCATGGGTGTTGCTGTATTTCCTTTTGGCATTAGGAGTAACAAGTTGGTTGGATTAGGGCAACTTAAGTCTCTCCCCTATAGGAAAATATTCATCATCTTAATGTGGATTGCATATGACTCAAAACCAACCTTCATAAAACTCAGTGAGCTAATATTTCAAGTCTGAAATTTTTTGCTTTTAATGGTGCTTCTCTTTGGAAAGAGTTTTACATAGCATTTGTGGTTTGCGATTTTCATACCACTTGCAGTATGAAAAACTTGTGGAGCAAACTTCACTGTGCCTCCACCTCTAAGCCACGTCTGTTCATCTAAAGGGCTTAGCACAGGAATGTAAAATTGAGGTGTATAAGCAGATTGAAGAGTGTCTTTGCTGAGGATTAGAGCCACATCTGCACTGCAGTCTCTGAGGTGGTGCAGCAAGTTGGCATAAAACTAATAAATCACAGCTTTGCCAGGGCACCTGCGTGCTTGGGTGAGGCTTTTGACCAATAAGAATAGCTGCTGTGTCTCAGTATCTCCTCTACTGCTGCTGTGGGATGTATTGTTCTGCCAGGCTTGGTGCTGTGTGCTCATGGGGGGAGAAGGGTCTTCCTGGGGCTGGGGAGGCTGTGGAGTCCAGCCTCATCGTCCTTCAGGATGCCTGTTATGCAGAGGGAGATGCTCCTGAGTCTGCAAGGTGCACACTGAGTGGATCAAGCCTCAATGAAGATGTGAAATGCCGAGTGATAGCTGCCAGAGCTGTGTGTTTAAGGGGCTCCCTTAAACACAGGGATTGCAGGGCCAGGGATTACAGCATCTGCACACCCAGGCAAGAGCTGATGTGCTCTCAGCAGAGGAGTGGATGGTGATTTTACCAGGAAAAGCAGCAAATCTTGTTGCAGTGGGAAAGGTCACTTGGAGATTCCTGAAAGTGCAAACCTTCAAGAAATCCAAAATTACTGAAAAGTGTCCTTTTGGGTTTTGGGGTTTTTCATTCAGAATGTTATAATCATGTAGTCACAGAGAACTTGGATTTGTGTGGATTTCCTTGTTCTGTGAGAATGTCACTGGGCTTCTAAGAGAACCAAGAATAAAGATTTAAACATGGTCTCAGAGGCCGGTAGATGCCCAAGAGCTCAACCTGATGAAGTTGATAGTAGAATTGCTTCATACCAGGGCTGAACCCTAGTGACTCAAATGTTATATAAAACACAACATGCTGCAATTCTGTTTGTGAAATGAGCAGGGAAAGCATTGTGATGGTGACAAGGAAGTTGGGGCATTTCTCCTTACAGCCAGAGCTGGGGGAGTGGGAAGAAAAGCTGAGTAAAGAAGTAAAAAGTCCCTTTTAATGGGCCATTATGTGCCACGTGCTGCTTTGCTTTCTGTCTTGGTGCCCTTGTGGCAAAACCTCTACCTGGCATGGGTGAGGATGGGTGACAGGTTTCCAGGGACACACTGGGGGACTGCAGCCACTGTTTAGGGGAGCACCAGATGCTGTCAGGGGTACAGTGTGGGGGTGTGCATCCTCCATTGGTGATGTGCTGGACCAGAGGCTGTGTGGGGACACCGTTCCGCTCTGCGAGGAGGATATGGGCTAGTTGCACAGAGTACAGAGATTAACCACCCTAATTAGAGTGCATAAGCCTTCACTCTATCCTGAAGGGCCAGGCTGTGTGCCCAAGGCTGACCCAAGGGCACAAGAGGAGGAAGGTCCCTGTGTTCAGTCATTTCAGAGCTGCCCCTGACTCGGTGTTGCACTGCCAGGGCTGTTGCACAGCGCTGCGTGAGCTGGGCTGCTGGACTCAAGCAGAGCATGTTTGCCTTGCAGCTGGCTTTCTAACAGCTATGCAGTCGAAATACTCAAGTTACTAACTTCCAGGAGCTATTTCCAAGTAGCCCACAAATGCTTGGATACCCCCTCTCCTGTGTTTGTTTTTCAGTTTGCAGGTTTTTTGTTGTTGTGGTTCCAACTAGCAGTTTTGCTTATTTGCTCCACTGGAAGCTATTATTGTTGCTTCCTGGCAACATTTTGGAGATGAAGGAGGAAAGATAGAGGTGGGAAAATGAAGAAAACTTTTTCTTTAAGGAGGGGGAGGAAAAAGGCATTTGTGCACATATCTCTCCTTGTCCAGCTTTCCTGTTGCATCTTTCAGTGTCTCCCTTTAGAGCACGTGGGTTCAAGGAACCCTTTGCCCCAATTTGTATCATTTGTTCCATGCCTCAGGCTATACTCCTGCACTTGTGGGCTTCCAGGAGGTGTTGCAAGGTTATCTGCAAGGTCACTGTCAGGTAAAATTCCCAGCACAGTCCAGCAGCGGCAGAATGGAGCAGTGCAAGGAGCTGCTTCTCTTACCCTTTCCTGTCTTCGCATAGAGTAGTCCTTCCTTTCACCCCTTCCATCTGTTGTGCTGTCTTCTTCCAGCACCTGTGCAAACTCTGCTTCTTCATCCCTTCATACTCTCCTTTTTGCTCTGTCCTCTTCTTTTTCCCTCAGTGTGGAGGAAGTCAGGGTGTTAACTGGACCACAGAGCAGTGTGGTGTTTTGCTGTGTGTGCTCCAGGAGGGATAGCTGTGCATGTGCTACCAGAAGAGAGAAAGCAAGCAGGCAAAGTTATTTTAGACATTTCTAGAGACTTCAGTGTTTCTGGTCACTGGGAGCAGAACCTGGAATTTCAGCTCCTTGGTGTTAGAAGGAGCTGCAGTTCCTTCCCCACTGCAGAGCTGTGGCTGATATCAGCATAGAAAACGTGGGATCTCCCCCTGTGGAGTCCTGCACTTTGCTGCTGACATGATGTTTTGTTTCATTTCAGTGAAGGGAGTTTTGCTGGCAGGACTCAAATGTGAATTGATAGGCTTTGCATGTGATGCTTCCTTTTCTTGGCCCACACTGGTTGCTGGCTTGACCTAGAGAATGAGAGTGGGCATGGTGTGTATTTGTAAGAATAATAGTAATCTTTGCCCATTTGTGATATGATGTGATGAACAAAAAGGAGAATTTTAGGTGTGTATATTTGCTGAAAGACTGGCTTCCAAAACATTTAACTATACCTGCTTCTTTATTAACAGTTTTTGTTTAGGTTTCTATGCATTCAAAGGACAAACTGCCTTGTTTCCTCTTTGAAGGGGCCACAGGCACATGCATAGAGTTAAATCTGAGATCTTACCCAAGTTGCACTTGGGTAATTTCATTATGGTCAGGGTTTTTTTTCCTGTCTTAATCTCTGAATGTAAAGCAGGAAAATATAAAAAGCATCAGCACATATGTGACTCAGAGAGGTGAGAGGGCTCAAAATACAAAATGTAGTGACACACATGTGTTGCTGCAGCCCCTGGACCCAGGATGTGGCTGCAGACCAGCAGCAAAACTGTAACAGCACTGCAGCTGAGCGTAGGGCGAGCTGGAGGAGAAGGTTTTTCTGTTGAATGTCTTATGGGTTGCAATGTCAAATATCATTTGGATTCCTGTCAATACATAACAAAATACCTTAAGACCAAATTGCCTGTGGGCAAAGATAAATGTGCCCTCAAGGGGAGAGTGAGGCATGATGGGCTTTTCTTATTCACTCTGTATTCTGCATGCTGCTTACAAAATGTGAAAGCTTTCTTTTCCACAGGAGGGTGGGTTGTTTTTTGGGGTTTTTTGTGTGTGACTTCTTAGCGTGATAGAAATTTTATCAAAGAGCTGCTAAGGACTTGTGCCTTACTTTTTATATTAAAAACAGATCAATTCTTTATACTTCACAGCTTTCTATAGATTTCTCCGAAACAATAGAAATAAACTGCATTCAGGATTAAGACTGTTCTTGATCAGAAGAGATGGAGGGGCTGCTTTAAATGTGTTCCTCCTGTTAGTACTCCTGTATTACTCAGACACTGTTCCAGGGTGTAAGAAGACCAAAGAGGTGCCTAATTAGAGTTGAACATCCGTGCTTCTGTCCCTGTATGCAGTCAGCCCATGTTTGAAGAGGCATTACCTGCCTATTAGTGGTACTTGAGTTTTCCAGGTAGAGCAGAAGGGGTAGGGTGGATGTAGCTAAAATGCAGAGGCAATGGCAGCTCCAAGAATCGCATGCCGTGTGTGCACAATCCATTAGTGCCTGCTCGGACTCGGAGGGCACAGGGAGGTGGGCCAGGCCACTGGGCAAGCAGCCAGGTGGCAACCCCACTTCAGAGCAGAACTGAACTTTTGTTCACTTCCAGCTGTTTTTATTTCATCCTTAACCCAGGCTGCAGGGAAGATGAGGGACAAATTAAATTGTAATGATGAGTTCTCTGAAAGCCAAAGAAAACTATGCTTGAGCAGTTTGTGCATTTGGGCTACTTTATTTTTAATTGGGAGCTTATCCAAGATGCCTTAAGTTCAAGCAGGGATCACTGCTGTGCAACACAAAGTGCCAGAGTGTCCCTGTAGGACTTGGGATCTATAATGAGAGGATAGAGCATGTTTACTTGGATGCTATTTTAAAATATCATCTAATTATAAATAACTGTCAATGAGAGCTCCCCAGCTCTCATGCTGTGCCCAGGAAAACTCTGAATGAATAGACTGTTTCTCTGTCTGCCAGGGCCATCTGGAATCAAATTCTAGCTCCTAAATCTATGCTGTTGGTAGGGTTAAAATTTTCTTCATCTGCATCCCAGCTCTGGGGAGCTTTACCCAGCCTTCCCTGACCACACTGCCCGAGACTTGTGCAGCAGCAAAGGTGTGCAGCTGCCTCTGGCTTGATCAGCTGAAGCAACCACTGTGTCTGTGCTTGGACATAAATAGGAAGTCAGTAACAGTGTGTTAAGTGCAATGCTAAATGCTGACCTCCCACCTCTGAAGTATTAAGCTTCTCCAGCTGGGCACCTGATGCTAACCAGGCACTTGGAAGTGTGTCCTCCACTGGACCTCACAGTATTTATAGACACATCTGAGCAGGAGCTCTCTAGAATGAGGAATGCCTGCCTCTAGTGAAAGAGAACCTCGGTTCTCTTAATGAAGTATTTAGAGGAGCTGATTTGTATGGCACCGAACTGCTCAGAGGTCTCATTACTGCTGTGTTTTGCCTTTGGGCAGGTTGCTGTTGTTCTCTTTACCTACCAGACTGCTTTTGAAAGCTGCTCTTTGCATTCTTCATTTCCAGGCCTGGTGCCTTGATTGTAAAGGGCAGAGAAATATTTTAACTTTTTTTACCCCCTCAACTTTGGCCATGAGAATTCAAAATGGAGAATTAACTACATATGGGATCAACAGAATTCATTTTTCTTGCTCCCTATGGTAACAATAAACTAGGCTGGAACCTCTCTTGCATGCAATGAAAGAGCTTTTTCCTCAATATTTCTAACCGGTGACCATTTTAAGTGCAGTTAAACTTTGCATTCCTTGCTATTATTCTTAGCACTTCAGATTTGTGGTCTTAGGTGACTTCAAAACCAGAGAGCTTTATTCTGTAAGAATCTAATTTTTTTAAGGAATTGAGTGGTTGTAAGATTTTTTTTTCCTTCCTTTTTTTTTTTACCATGACAAATAGTTGCTACTAATAGTTATCACATATTCAACATGTTGCAGAGTATCAGAATAGTTTAAAGAACTGCTGATATTTTCTAGGCTGTTGTAAGTAACCATGGTGCTTGACTGTTTTGTTTAATCAATCCTAGAACTAAATCTGTCATGAGGATACAGCAAATCTGCAGTTACATCTGATGAAGCTCAGTATTAATAAGAAGAGTAATTATGGTAGCAACAGAAAGTTACTCTGTTTTGGAATGTGAATGTTAAGATGTTGTACTGAGTGGTTTTTTTCCCCGTGTGGGAGTGAAGAGCAATCTGTGTTGAAAGATGTGTTTTGGCTTGTTTGGCTTGAATTCATAAAAAGTAAGGTTTCTCATTCCGGGATGTTAGTTCTGAAGGCTTGAAATAAACACAAACAAAGCTCAATGAAATCTGTGTTGTTACTACTCTCTTTTTTTTTTTTCTCTCACTAGTTTTCTGATGAACACAAAGCAAGATGCCAAGGTTCAAACTGTGAGATTGCTGAAGTCAGCAGAGAGTTTACCGTCAGTAGCAGTGGCACCAAAATTCCACTTACTGCTTATTTAAAATATTTGTTCTTCTCTTCCCTGCAGTAGGTCAAATAGGTTTTTTTGAAGACTCACTGAGATGCTGTCTCTGTATATTTGCAGCTAGGGAAAAGCTTGCCTTGGAACAAACTGGATTTTTCAGTGGATTAATCTGTCCCATAGCTTTGTAATGAGATTATGGCTTATGCTGATTTGTTGCAACAGTACTGGTATATCCAGTCATTCCAATAGCAAAATGCTAATCCTAGAGAAATAAATCTGTCTTCTTGCTGGCAGGCATAAAAAGAATAGGTGGTTGGGAGTCTCAGCTCTCTTGTTAGGTATTAGTGGGTGATAGCTTAAGTTCAGTATCAGTTGGATTGAAACAATTTGATTTTATCAGGCTTTTGCAGAGGGGTTGGAAATTGCAGAAATAAAGTCTTATCTCCTTTCTCCTGATTGTGAAATATTTAATGGTTGCCCAGAGCAAAGTCTGCTCACTGTGCCGTGAGGCTGAAGGATTACATCAATGCACAAAGTACCCCAGGTAGTAATATAAGGCACTCTGAGGGAGATGCTGTCCTTGCTTCTTCCTTACTGAGCAGGTAGGGTGAGTGAAGCAAACTGGATTCTCTGTTCAGACAGCTGAAAATTGTTGCAGTGCAACCAACAGCAGTTGTGTTTCATCTGAGGTGTACAGTGGCAAGAGGCTTCATCTGGGACAAACTGTTTCTTGGGTGGGTGCATCTTGCCCAGCTCTCCCTGAAGCTGCAGGAAGATTGTGTCCCTCCCTCCACCCTCCAAGGTGGAGACAGGTGTAATTGCTGGTGGCAGACCTTGCTGCAGATGGGCAGCACTCTGGGCTAGATGAGGTTGGATAAGTCTCATGGACATTTCCTGCATTGTCTCAGCAGCAAATTAATGAAGAGATTACATGAAACTGTTGCTGAGTTTCAGGCACAACCTGAGCTGGCTTTGGTGCCTAACGCTTAAATAAAAATATTTTTAAAACCTCTTTTTTAACCTGTTTCCTAATTAAAAAACAACTCTGAACACCAGGAGGTTGAATCTTAATCTGAGAGACAGCACACAAGAATTTCAACTAATTTTACCTGAACTTCCATGCTTACAACTTTTCCCCACTTCTTGTTTTTGGCAAAAGAAGGAAGAATATAAGTCATCTTAAAATCAAGATAAGTATGAATCCTTATGCTGTCAAAGGAAACTTTTCTAACACATGAAGTCTGTGCTGCTGATGGAAGGTCAAGTCAGTATTACTTTGGATTTTTTTTTTTTTTTTTTTTTTTTTGGAGAGAGGAGCATTAAGTTGCAGTTTGAGTCATGACAGAAATGCTAATTGATCCAGATAAAGGGAAGCAGCACAAATGAATGTGCTGCAGGAATGGAAGTGTTAAATGGAAATACATATTGAAAACTACTTGGGAATTTGTTTGAGAAGGAAGAAGGGAAACTGAAAAGTGAGGCTAATTATCAATAGCCCTATATATAACTGAATTCTTTTTCTAGATCCTTGTGTTGGAAGCTTGTGTAGCTGGGTGCAGAGCCTTCTGCTTTCATCTTTTCCACTATGCTCAGACACGGAAAGTCAGTTGAGACTACTGTCAGGCTTTCCTAATGAATCTGCCCACTTTAAATTAAAAATTTAGTACACTACATTATATAGCCTTGAGATGTTTAAATTTTAATGTGGTTTGTTTTGGTTGGGTTGTTGGGTTTTTTTTTAATCTTACTCCTAGAAACTACAATATTTGCTCCTAGAAATTACAATATTTACCCTTTTAACTTGCTGGCAGTCTGTATTTAGACTTTGCATGATACACTCCCACGCAAGTTGTTATGCTTTCTTTTAAACAAGGAAGTTTCTCTGATCAGCTTGATTTTAATTTTTTAATCAACCTTTTTTGTTTCTGTATGGAATTTGAAAGTCAGACTGATAACATCAAGTGGCTTTCAGAGAAGGTTTTTCTTCAGTAGTAGTGTTTTCTACAATTGCATGCTCTTTCTACTTCTCTGCCATTAGGCATTTTATGCAAGAGTAACTCTTTCGAGCATCTGTTCAGTCATAGTGACATTAAAAAAAAAATCAAATTTTATAGGTCTAATGTTGCTACAAATGGGCTTCATCGTAGCAAAATATTTCTGGGGTTTTCTTCCCCTTCCTTTAAAGAACATTACAACAATGTGATTTTTTTCCCTACAAATTTCCTTTGCTACTTCAGACTGGAAAATTCAGGTGCTGTTCTCTACTTAATGAACTTTTTCTGCTGACCTACATTATAGACCATTGCTTTTGCTGAAGAAATAGCACTGACAGGCTGAACAGCTCAATGGAGATTTGACTCAGTAACGAAGGACGGTGCCAAAGCTTAAGCAAGCAAACCACTCTAATTTAATATTTATTAGTCTTTGACATTCATTGAGGTGCGTCTCCACAGATAAAATACCCAGCATATAGTCTGCAGTATGATGCAGTGTGCAGAAAACAAAAGGTTTGACTTTCTCCCTTCACCTTCCCTCAGAGTTCAGGTGGAGTTCTCATAAGAAGAGGTGGCACAGCCTGCTAAATATAATGAAATAATTTGTCCTAATTTAAATATTCAGAATTAGTAAAAACCTTTTGTCTCTTCACCAAAATGTAAATCCCAAACTCGCCTTTATAAAAGAAGAAAGCTCTAAGTATCAGTGAAATGATCTGTAGAAGAGGCAGCTGTTGTGCCAGTGAAATGCTGTGGCAATAATACAGCCGAGTGCTGGAAGTGGTGAAGGATCATGTGTTGACAGCACTGTGCAAACGGGGTGGAAGCTGTCCCATGCACTGTTGCAAGGAATTTGGAATTCTCTTTCAATAGCTTATTGCCCATGCTAACACTCTGAGGGGTTTTTTTGTGTATGTTTTTTCGGAGTACTTGTGTTCTTAGTACCATGAAAGCGACATACTGAGTGCAGTGCTGCTTGAGTGCTAGTGGTGCTTCTGTGTGTCCCTGAATCAAAGAGCACAAATTGACATTAACAGTGAATGCTCTCTGTGATGCAGCCTGGTGTACATCATCTTGTTTTGGCTTACTGGGTTTGTGTGGGACAAGAAGTTGCCATCTGCTGGTTTTTTGTGGATGTTGTGTCTTGTTTTTTGTTGTGTTGTATTTTAAGAGTCAGAAGCCCAGACAAACTGGCTAAACAAGAGCCAAAGTCAGAGACCTCTTTTGTAAAGGATTTGCCCACCAGTGAGAGGAAACAAAGACTCTCAGATAAGAATGGCTCTAGAGTTATGGTTGATCTTTCTTGTTTTAATTTTTTTAAAGACAAAAGAATGTTGTGCTACCTGGCCTTGTTTTAAGACCTGGTGGTACTGCAAAGCATACCTTGGAAAGGCTTGCAGGTACCTGTGGTGCTCCCAGACCCTCATTGCCAAGGAGACTGAAGTGTGTATGATGCCTGCAGTTCACAGCTGCTCACAGGTGCTGGGTGTTTCTGACCTGTATGTGATCTCTTCAGGTGTGCTGTCCCATCAGTGCTTGGCCCTGGGCTTCCCATTTTTAGATGGGATCTCCCCAGAACTTTTGTGCTGAGAGGAGACCTTGGCTTTATTTTTTTGCTTTCTATGGATCTCCCAATAAGATGAAAAGAAATTGAATTCATCTTAAGGTGTTACCTTGTGTGGGAGCTATGTGACTAGCTATGTCTGTAGAAACACAAATTTGCCTTTCCAAAAACAAGGTAGCTTTTATTAGTTTGCTAGTGCCAGGTTTTGCAGGTTCCTTCTTTTGCCATAAAAAAGCAGCACTAGCATTTATATTTGTGCTAGCAGTATGACCTCCCTCTGACCCAAAACATCTCTTTGCACAGAGCTGTGCAAGTTTATAACACTGAGTTGGTTTTTTTAAAAACAAGAGATAGGTTATGACTTCATTTCATACTGTGTGGGACTGTCCTTTTGTTTTCATGATGGGGTAGGATAATGTTAAGGTATATCTTAATGCATGGTTTGTTTGGTCCTCAGCTAGGGAAAGTCCAGGGGAGCTGCATGCCCAGTGAAGCAGATAGTGTGTAAGTAGGGCTCCTCAGTGCAATGAGAGCATGATGAATAAGTAAGAACCTCACTTCTTTCTTTTTTCTGGCTTCTAATAGTTTTGCTTTCTCTGAGCTTTCAGTTGTTGCCAGATAAACCTCCTTCCCTTGTAACACTAGGCACATGCTGACAGTTCTGCCTAATTATTTCACAGCATAAGGGCTCACCTGACCAGCCAGCCACCTCTTTTTCCAGGTAACACTTCATTCCTAGCAAATGTTAGTGCAAACCCAAGGGGGGATAAGGTTGATGTTATTCTTTTGTGTGGTTTGGTAGGTACCTGGCTGAGCACCCAGTCATGATTTTTAATATTGCTGAGATTTTTCTGTGTAATGATATGTAATGTGATTATGGAACATTAGATGGAATAATTAAACTCACCACCTACTTAACTGACCAAGACAGTCTGGGTGATGCACTTAATTGTATGGCATCTGTTACCTTGCATGCAGATGGTGTTCAGGCTTAATGAAAACACATGGCCCTAAGTCTTGCTGAGTTTTCCCTGGGGTTTTCACAGGCACCTTTTTCATCAGTTATTTCATAAAAGCCATCTTAAATTTCTTGTGAGCAGCCTGTTCTTTTCCATAAACCTTTTTGTTCCAGAAAGAGCAATTTCAGCGTGCTTGAACTGATGTGCAAGGGACAGCATTAAGCTCACTTTGCAGTCTTCTGTGATGAGTGAGATGAGTGGAATGTGTCTGTAACCATCTTCCTGGCAGGAGGAAATGGTATCTAGCTCATCTGGTGTGTGTAAATGGAATCTGTTGCGTTACTGGAACCTTGCATGCGACGACTTCTCTTTCTCTGAATTACCTTGTTGCCTACTATTTTAATGTCTCCAGACGCAAAGCTTGTGCTTTAAGGCAGTGATGCAAACTCGTAGCAACAATGACAAAGTGTGTGGCATTATAAAGCCTTTATATTCCTGTACATCACTGCCTATTTTTAGCAGTGTAGTTTCAGTGAGTGAGTAAATGAGTCATATTGGCCTGAACATTTTGCAGTGACTTGAATGTTTTTCAATATTAGGAAGAGAACCTTAAAAGTTTTGTCGTTAGTTTGTTGTTGGTTCTTTTAATTTGTTTAATGAATTTTCTTAAGTGGTTGGTGTTGAAAAGTCATTGTTGTCTTTGGCAAGCAGAGTATATGGGACCTGTGTGAATTTTCTTTTGTGGACTGTAATGGGAAAGGAAAAGGCTTTAGGAAAAGGCTCTTCTCTGAGAAGGTGGTCAGTCACTAGAACAGGCTTTCCATGGAAGTGGTCAGGATACCAAATCTGTCTGAGTTCAAGGAGCATCTTGATGACACCCATATGGTTTAGTTTTAGGCAGTCCTGTGAGAAATGAGCACTTTGGCTTGATGATCCTTATGGGTCCCTTCCAGCTTGTGATATTCTGTGATCCAGGAGGCAACAAAGAGGACACGGGACTGCTCAGACCCTTCAAAACTAAAGTCGTCTTCTGTTCTATTCCCAAGGCTTTGGGGAATTCACAGACATTTTGGAATTGTGAGATTATAAACTAAATAAAAATGTGTTAGAAAGTAAGCAGTGGCAGCATCTTGCAGAGAGGTCTCTTTTAAAAGAAATGAGCTTCTTTCTTTAATGCAGCGTAGACATACATAAACTCAGTCCCTGCATGTAGCTGACCTCTGTTTCCTTACCTGGTTCTTAAAAAGTGTAGAACAGAATTTAATCTCTGAATTTGTAGATGGATGTGTCCTGTTCTTCCTCCATCAGTCCTCCTGCAGTTGTTAGCTGTTAATTTGAATGACAGAGTCAAGATTTGCCAAATGTGGATGATCCAGTTTCGGAACTGGAAAGAATGATTAAAGCAGTATTGGCATTTAATGTAGATAATATTTAATAAGCATGGGACTCTTGATTAAGCAATTATCTTTATTTTTTTTTAATGACTGTATCAACATGTGAATTATTTTCCTTTCCTGATCAATGTTTCCCCTGCAACTACCCTTCAACAAGGGTGATGTTGGCAATATTAGAGGGTTTTAGGAATTGTATAGAAATGGGTCATGCAATTAAAAAAGGATGGTGAATCTTATTTGCAATTAACACCTGAAGACCTATTGCAGTGCTGTTTGGATGGTGCTGAGTGAAATACCCAAATACTGATTGTGGTCACAGTGCTTGTGGAAGATCAGCTTATGTTAGAACACACTGTCTAAGTTTTCAGTTCAGAGGTTTAATCTCAGGCAGGAATGGGTGTTGACACTTGATTTAGGGTTTAGGAGCCGCTAGCGTATCATGGGTGTCTTAGTCTCAGGCATTACTGTGAATAAACTTGAGTCATATTTTGGAAGGAGGTTGGCAACTTGGGGAAAGGTGGGGAATTGCTTGTGGTAGTTCATTGCTTCTCTTTACTTTTATTTGGGGGGGTAAAATACTAGCACAAGTATTTGCCTGTAGATTCTTTGTAATGATTTAATTATATTGCAAGCATGTGGGGCAGGGAGGAAAGGGTGAAAACAGAGCAGCTAATCCATACTGGATCACAAGAGACAAAACTGTTACTAAAGATGAGTGGCCTGTGTTCTCTGTTTTCTCATGGCCTCTTATTTTTATGTAAGCAGCAGTGTGGGAGTGTGTTGAATAGGTGAGAACCGAGTTGCGTAGCTGGTGAATGTGAGGGCTGCCGAGTTCTCTCCCACACAGCTAAAATGTGCTTAATAGAAGGCTTGCATAACTTATGTTTCTGCAGCGGGGGGAAATCAGATTGAATATGTGTGGCTGTTTTGCAAGGTATGGTTGGCTGAGAAAAGTGTAAAGGGCTAACTGAGCCTGGACTGGGTTGGGCTGGGACAGGAGTTGTGTAGCAAGGGTCAGAGGTGTTTCCAGCCTGGAGGGTCCTCCCCTCCAGGAAGAAACTACTTTAAAATCAGTGAGCAAGTCTTATGGGGGAGACAGAGTAGTAGGAAAGGGAAGAAAGAAGTGATTTGCTTTGTTGTCCTCAGTCACATTCTCCTTGCATAGCTTGGAGACCGTGATTAGCCAGGTGTTTTTGAGAGTCCTTTAATCCCTTGGTGACAAGGAGTAAACCTATAAAGCAAACCCCAGGAATCTGTCTCACTTATGGTTGGGAAAGATCAGGGCTTGGTAAGGACAGACCTGCCCTTTGTTAAGGAGCCAAGGGGAGTGTCAACTCCCTGTCACATCTGCTTCACCTTGTGTCCTCCAGTCTTCTGTGGCAAAGCACAAAATTCGTTTCCGATGTAATCGGTTGCAGCAAATAACTGGTGTCATGTGAATTGTGGTTTCCAAGGTTCTGTTTAAAAAAAATACAGCTACTTCCAGCTGCAGGCTCAATTCCATAGTCACTCTTGGGCCTGCATTGCTAATCTCTTTTTACACTCACCTGTCCCACCCAGTTTTAGTGGAGCAACCACTTAAACAGATCACAGCATGTGAGCCATGACTGGAAGCACCTTTTCATAATGGGTGTCTTTATTTTCCTGAGAATATCTTCCTCAGATTCTTCGAGGGTGACCCATACTGTAATTATTTCCCTGCCATCCTGGATGTAGAGTCCAGCCTCCCTTTAGGTAATATTCTGAAATTATACCTACAAATTGTAAGGCAGAGAAAAAGGATACCAGAGATGCTTTGTGTTTTAGTCCAAATTTATTCACCACTGTCAGTGAAACCAGTAAAATACTAGGTCTTCCCTTAGGTATCACTGGTTGGATTTTGTTATGGGAAAATAATTGTTTGTTGCCACAGATTATAGGAAGCATGAGTGTAACTCTCAAATCTGAAACATGAGTTTCAAATAACGCCATTTATTATTATTGTTGCTATTATTATTATTACTGTTATTGTTGTTATTATTATTATTGTGCTTTCCCTCAAAATCGTGAAGTTTTGCAGCAAGCTGAAGGCAATTTTTATACATATTAGAGGTTGCTCTGTGAGCAGAAAACATGAGATGCTCAAGGTCAGATAATTTGATAAAACTTAGATGCAGAATTCCTTCAGCAAATATATCTGAATTTCTTTAAAGATATGGATGGGAAAAGAATTCCTTGGTGCTGCATGGTAATTTTTTCCACTCTTCCCTAGGCTTTATGAGATCCCTTATCCAAGTGTGCTGTGGGTGGAGGGGTGGTGCTTCCCAGGGATCAGGAACTGGTGTTAAGCAGCCTGCCTGTCTGG
Source organism: Cettia cetti (assembly GCA_013401135.1). Taxonomy (NCBI): domain Eukaryota; kingdom Metazoa; phylum Chordata; class Aves; order Passeriformes; family Sylviidae; genus Cettia; species Cettia cetti. The sequence goes on from VZUI01022787.1 coordinate 58,704, forward strand.
ACTGCCAAGGGATGTGGTCCAAGGAATGCCTGGAAGCCAGTTCATGAAATGGCCTGTTTACCTGGAAGCTACTTCCTGTGCTGTGGAAAAGAAGAAAACCTAGATATGCACTTCTATAGGAGCAAGGATAACTGGTACTAAGGAGCTTTGTATACCTTCTGACTTCTTAATTTTTTTTTTTTTTTGTTTCTCCTCTTTACCCCCATCATAGCAGTTTACCCATGCTTATAAATGAAAGACACGAATGGGCAAAACAGGAATGTTTTTAAGGTTTAACGGGCCATGGAACAGCAGACTCAGGGAAGTCCATCTATTGGGCTCTACAGGTTGGGCCATGTCTCTCCCTTGTTTGGACAGATCTGAGTTTCTGGAGGAAACAAAGAATACTGTGGCCAAAGGGTGTTGGAGCAGATGATTGTAATGGTCTCTTCTGATTTAAAATCTTAACAATTCTCACACACACCAGTTGCTCTGTTTTAAATCGTGTGGGAGGGTGCTTTCTGATAGAATGGGAGCATGAAATCAGGCAGGAATGGGGTGTGTAGAAGCTGTTGCCTACAGTGGAAGAGTGCCTGTTGTGGGGAAAAAAAAACCAACCAAAAACTCGGTGGGAAGTAGCTCTGCTCTGCAGAGATTGAACAGAGGAAATGTCTGCTTCCCCAGGCTGAGGAAATTCTCATTCTTCCACTGACTTTTAGGAATATCAGGACAGTGAGGAGAAAGTTCAGTTTGTTGAGGTAGCTGAAGGGGATAGGTTTTGTCCAAACTTGATTCCAGGGCTAAACTATTTGCGTTATTTTTGGCTGTAACTGCAGAGGGCTGGTGGTAGGGAAGGAAAATGAAATTTAAAGTTTCGTTATTCTTGGCCCATGTTTAGTGTCTATTGAGTGCTCCTGAAAGTCCAAGTGACTGTGTCAAAGACACCTGGAGAAAGGCTGATTTTTTTTTTGTGTGCTGAGCAGGACTGCAGGTGTGTGAGAGCAGTTCTGTGATGATACACAGAACAGTTTCCTGCTGTGTGAAATTTTGTTCATGTATCATATCACGCTTGAGATGTGTAGCTGGCACTTGAAGTGGTCTAATACGGCTCTTGCAATTGCTGGAACACCTAGCAAAGCATTCTAGACCTGATCACCTTCTGCAAACTGTAGAACAGGGGAGGATACTCTGCAGAAATGCAAATTTGTTAGGGGCAAGGGAAGAAAAGGAGACCTGGATCTTTGGCTGTGTTTGGGATGGGTTTGACAGACACCAAAGTACGAGAGGGCAAGAGAGTGCCTTAGAAAGGTGAGCTACACATTGTCTGAGTAGGCTTCTCGTTGAATTTCAGTCTGAGAGGGAACTTAGATGTTTGTAAAATGTTTTTTAATATTTATTTATTTATTCATTTCTCTTCCTTAAGTGATAGGATTAAGTTTATGGACATCTGAATGGCTAATTAAGCACCAGCTTGCAAAGGAATAGAATGACAAAGATGGAATCTCTGTATCTGAAAGTGATATCCAGTTACTGCTGTATGGAAGTGTGATGCTTCTCTTTTAAAATATGAAAATGTGTTGTTTTGGGTTTTTTCCCTTTATTTAAAAACGAAAGGATCCCTCAAGTATTTGTATCAAGTGAGATAGGCAGACCAAAATAGAAATATGAAAAGTGTGTTCATGCAGAAAGTTGAGAAAGTAGCTCCAGAGCCCTACTCAGTAATCTGGATTGCATATCTGTGATACTGTATGCATGCACTGAGATATTTTGCCTCATGTTTCTTTTCTGGAAGGTAAGGCACTGAAGTTGCAAAAGTGAATACTGGATATAGTTGAAATTTACTTAATTGAATTTTTAATTATCAAAAAGTCTGGAAAAAAATAAACACCAATAAGAATAAAATGCTTGTTGGGATGTTTTCCTAATTCATCATGCAGTAAGTGTGGTTTGTTTTATTTTTTTTAAAAAAAACCCTACCTCTCTTTTGCAGGAGAAACTGTAGAAGGTCTTCGGGAGAGCGATTATCTTCTGATTCATTCGTGTCGGCAGTGGACAACAATTACAGCTCACAGTCTGGAGGAGGGTCACTACGTCATAGGGCCAAAGATAGAAATCCCTGTACATTATGCAGGTAAAGCTATTGTTGACCTGAAATGCAAAATAATGCAAAAATAATGAATTGCCTACCGCTTACACTGAGCACTGTATTTGAGAGAGTGAAGCTAAGCCTCTGTTGCCATTTTCTGTGAGTTACCTTTGTAGTAATGTTACAGAGCCAGAGATACTGACTTCCTTGCAGGGCTGCTAAATACATGTATTTCATTGAGCAGCACATTGGCAGAACACGTAGCTGTGCAGAGAAAGTGGTTTCAATTTGAGCATAATGAGTTGCCAGCTCTTCTCATATGTGAATGTGGAGACACAAGTGTGAAAGTTTGAAATTGTCTTGAAATGTTTGGTCAAAGATGGAATAGATTTTACATTCAAGCTGGAGGGGTTTTTCTGATATTTCAGTGTTAAACACCAGGGACTGTTCATAATAATACTGCAGTTTTAAACTAATGCTCCTCAGTAGTGCCTTGTTTTTGTCTGCCTTCTTGGGTGATAAAGTAATACTGTTGTTCCAGGTAGCTGTGATCCAACTAATCCATATTTATTTTATGATTTCAAATTATTTTTGCTTTCCTAGGAAATTATTTTTAGTATTTTTTCCTGCTGTTAAGTGTTCTTATTCACAAGCTGAACAGAACAATACAATGTGAGTGGCAAGTGCTTATCTTACAGCAGTAAACAGAAAACTTTTAAAAGCTGGAAAGTGTGAACTGGAAGAGACATGGCTACAAAATAAAGATTTTATTGGTTTTAGTGGGTTTAGTGTTTTGTCTTCTGTATAACCAGTTATCAATTGGATATTGTACATTACACAACTTGCCTTCTTAGGTACTGTTTTTCCTTGGAGTTCACTGCTGGAACATTAACTTTCTCTAAGTTCAAAAGCTTTGGTCTGATGGGAATATAGTGTCATAATATTTGCAGCTTTAAAACTTGCTGAAGTTAACTTTCTTAGCATTAAACCTTTTCTAGTGCTTACGCTTAGTAATGTTGATTTTTTTTTTTTTTTTTAAACACCTCCTGGCTGCATAAGCTCCAGTGGTGTGAACAGATAAACACTTCCTTTGAACTGAATACCGTGTTTTAAAATCCTTACACTGATTCCTGGAAGAAGGAGAACGGAAAATAAAATTATTATTGGCATGAAAGAAGATCTTAAGGGGTTTACTGTAGGCTTGATCTGGTTCTTTATTTTTAAAGTTAACAAAGATATGCTAAACAGGGTTTCCTGACTCTTCATGTTTCCATTCATTCATATCTTGAATTTACACAGATGCCAGTGTGTTTAAATGGAAACAAAATCCAAATCTAACCCCGGAGATACTGCAAAAGTGTCAATGTGCTTTTCTTCCTGGCTTGTGGTAATGCAGGAAAGAGGGTGTGTTCAGTTAGCAAAATATGTTTTGCTGTCAGAGAAAGTTCTCTGCCACAAAACCCTCATTAATGAGATGAAAATACCTGAAAGTTCAGAAGCTTCCACCTAGTGAGGGCACCTACTGAACACGTGATGAGCTCCAGTGTTGCCAAAGGAGCTTCACAAAACTGGTTTGTGCTAGCTTGCAGAGCCAGAGCATGTCTGATGGGCTTGTGTGCGAGAAAGGAGAGGTGAGTCTATGCATGTGAAGGATTAGTTAGTGAAGCACTGCAATTTGGTTGCTAACATCTAAATGCAGTTAGAGGTGTCTTCCATACCCTAAAGACTGTGCTGCTGTGGAGTACCATGCAGAGGTCTGTGAGCTAACACTGAGTGTGCTTTCAGTGCTGCCCTGTGCAGTGCCTCATGTTCCCTGCTCTTGGGATCCGGAACCCCCCACTGGTGAGGCCAAGTTTAATGGAGCTGCCCAAGCCAGCTTGCTGGGCTGGGTGCTGACCTGGATTATAGGACTCGTTTTTGCATGGTTAAACTATAACTTCTGTCAGCTAAGATATACTGCCTACCAGAATGACCCCTAGAGATGGAACATAAGACTTCTTTGAAATGACTTTCTAGGTTTGTTTTGGCTTTAATAGAATATCTTGTTTTGTTCTTTAACCCTAGAAGAATTTCAATGTCACAAATTGTAACAGTTGAGCAGGAAGAAACGCTGAAACTGATTTTATTTTCCTGAGATTACAGCTTAAGTATCACAAAGTCATCACTTATATATATAAATATGAGCATAAAGTAAATCTTATTTTGCTACTTGCTAAATAAGGTTTTGATATACTTATTAAACAATACAATAAAACAAATTTAAAATAAATACAATGAAGCTTTACTAAAGAAGGGGAATGCTCTGCTTTACATTTAAGTGAAATTTTATTACCAGAACCTGAGTTGTGCAGTCTTGCTGGTGGTGCTTTCCCTACTATGAAAGTGCTGCCCTGGTTGTTTCTTTTGGTGGTGGCAGACATGGGTAATTTTTGCTGTTAAAGATCATGTATGACAGCTGTTAGTGTAACCATTCTCTCTTGAATATTCTCTCCAGTCTGCTTCTCTTTAGAGTAAAAATTAATGTAGCATCAAGTTAAATTTTTATGTAATTAAAATCAAATATCTAATGTGTTTCCGGCACTTAAAACAACAGAAGTCTTCACATGCATATAGAATGGAGAGCATATCAAAATTAATGTCCTGGTAGTGCCCTTTCTTGGTGTGAAAGAATGGATTTCACAAGAATCCAAGGTAAACTATCGCAGCAGATTGACATGCCTTTGGTGTCGTTTGCTTTCTTCAGGTACACAATTCACACTTGATACTTACAGGAAGGTCTTAGCAGCTCTCTGTCTGAACTAGTTTTGTTCCTGGTACTCTTATATCCTTAATTTCTACTCTAAAGGCAAGTGTTACCAATACTCTCCAGCTGATGTTAAATACTAGTGTTAAATTTTGCTTAGGCAGCAGGGTAACCTTTACCTTGATAAATGTATCCCCTGGTAGCCTCTGGAAAATACTGGTTTATGATATCAATTTGTAAGATACAGGGCATGTTGGTACCTTGCAGGATTGCACTTTGCTGTGCTGCTGCTTGCCAAGAAGGATACTTTTCATTCTTCTGCAAAAGTTCTGCATAGGAAGATGTGTCCCAAGGATATGCTGGTAACCACATCTCAGATGTATGCTATGATAACTGAAAGGCACTGAAGACACTCTCAGGTTGCAATAGTTTTGCCCTCAGGTGTTGTATGGTTCTCTTGCATTACCTTCCAGGACTCTGCAGCTCAAAACTATCAAGAGTGTTTCTGAGCATTCATCAGCTGAAGCCGCAGAGGTGTTCAGCTCTGACTGTCAATGGCTTGGGCTCAGTCTGTTGTAAATGCCTGTGCTACGTGGCCACAGCTGTTTATGTGTGCAGACTATTGATGTGAAAGTGGATGATCAAGTTGGATGTGGTTGCTTAAAACCTGCTGCACAGGAAAAGTGGCACAGAAGGCTGTGGAGCATGTGCATACCCCCACCTACACAGGGCAGTCTTTTCTTTCAAAGGCCGTGCTGGTGTTGGTGAGTGCATGCCATGAAAGAAAAAAGTACTTTGGGATGAGTTGGCAGCATCTAGGTCATTTTGCCCCAAATATTCACTGCCATGTTTAATCAAATCATAACAGGACTTTTAATGTCAGGGGGTTTAGGGCCTAGTTTATCTTGTTGTAACTTATGTTTCAACTTATGGTTGGTTTTTTTCCATTCTGAGAGGAAAGCTGTTCCTTTGAGATGATGTTTAAAATAAAAGACACACACACAAATGTAAAAATCCTTTTCTTCTTCTTCTGCAGTCTTCTACTCAGTTTTGCCCAGAGTTTGGAGGGAATGCCTCTTACCTCTCTGCTGCCATCTGTGCACACAGGAGTCAACTAATAACAAAAATACTTCTGTAAAGATATTAGAAAGTAACACCCTATTCCAGGGTGTGGCACACTGTAACACATCCAGGATGTTGAAAATACTTCTGTGAACTCACACCTCCCTACCACAGAGTGAAGGTGTGCAATTGCTAATACAGAGTAATCACTGGTGTCCTGCTGTGGCTGCTTACCTAAGTGTGCTGATAGCTTTCTTAATGTCTTTTAAAGACATTTCCTAATGTCTTTTAAATGAGGAAATATAAAACCTCATCATGTGAACCTTCCTCAGGTGGGGTGTTGGATGGGAATGAGTCAGAAGGCCTTTCTCCCGTGTTGGAACTGGTGTACAACAAACACCCCACTGCAGCCTGTTTCTACTGGTTTTTAATTTGATTTGTTAATCACAGGGCAGTGCCTGATGGGGCTGCTCCTCCCTGTGTCCTGCTAACATGGAGGAAGACACTCTCTGCAGGTCTTCTCAGGAGTGAACTTGCCTTGGCAACAGGAGAGCAGGACAGCTCCCTGAGATTTGACAACATGCAGCTGTAGGTGATTCTCTCTCAGGTCCAAAGGCATGGCTGCCTCCAAGGCACAGTTTGGCCATTCCTCTAGGTCTACTGCTATCCACTCTGGAAGAGCCATCCCCTGGACAGTGAGAGAGGAGAGCATCAGGCATCTCCCAGTTGTCTTGAGATGACAGTGAAAACAGCTGCTGTTCCTCATTAACCACACTGAACCTGCTGCATCCTGATTTGGAAGGTCTGGAAGAGCTCAGATTTTTCCTTTGATGATGCTGGGCATTCTCAGATGTTTATAGTATGTTGGGTCTTCTATAAGTTGGCTGTAGAGCTCACTTCCTGGCCCTGGGGAGAAGAGCAAACATTAGACTGACTGGCAGGCATCCTTTGCTTGTTGGCATTATGGTATCTGCTGCCAGCTTGTGTTGCTTTGGGGACAGAGCCTGCTTAAGTTCAATTCAGACTCTCCACTCACTCAGATGCAATTTAATGCTGTGTGCTGATCAAGGGAGGTGGTGCTGGACAAAGAGCGCTTTGTCTGGTGCTTTGTCTCCCTGGGTGGTGCCAGGGAAAGCTATGCCTCTTCTCCTGAGTGAGTTGAGCAGCACAGCTCTGATGGGGTAATTTTAAGTTCAAAGAGCTGGGTGAGATCTAAGGCTGGGAGGGACACTGCCTTAGAGAGAGAACTGAGTAGAGAACTCAGGTGAGTCCTTTCCAGCCAACAGGCACACCACTCCCTGATATGAGATGTTTTGCACTTTATTTTGTGTTTTGCTTTGAACTTTACCTGGCACCTAAGCTATCACATAGTTCTCCTGAGGCTTTTCATATTCTCCTGCAGGCTTATTCAGCTCTGCAGCTGAATATCACCTTCTGGAGAGCAGGGCCCAAATGCAGCGCTCCTGAGAGAGGCAGGCTGCCATGCGTACGTGGGCTGGTAAATGATTAATGAATGGATATCCTCAGAAGAAAACCAAGAAAACAACCTACCCACACATTTAATCCCCCCACTACTCAAGTTTTGTTTTGTTTTTTTTCTTTTTTTTCTTGAAAAGGGTTATGCATCTGAAAAGCAATTGGAGGTTTGAAAACTTTCCACAAATACTTCTAATAAAAAAAGCATTGCCAGCAGCATATAGCCTTCAAGCTTTTAAAAGAGAAATATGACTTCTGTAGTTTTGAATACTTGACTGTGTGAAGTTTCTTGAGAACAGCAACCTTTCTCTCTCCATAAACGTGTAGAGGAAAGTATATTTGGTATTCATTTAAAAGTCTGATTGTAAAGTAGTGCCTGAATACTGGAGAGAGAGAGAGGGAGCATTCATTTTATTGAACAGTTTTTGCCTCCTCAACTAGGAGATCAGTAATGTCTGCAATGCTTTTAATTGCCCATATAACATCTTTACATGCTTTTCTGGAAATGTTTATGCTTTAAAATACATTTATTGACTTGATTTTATTTTGTTGCTACCTCTTTTTCCCCACAAAGACTTAGTTTGTTTTAGTCTAGGAAGTCACAGCTTTGTAGTCTGGAAATTCTTCATATTCCTTACTTCTCAAACTTGTCACCTTGAAAAACTGGATGAACTCTTCTTATATACAAGCAAATATCCATATTACTATTCTTTTTTTTCCCCTCAGAGATTTACCTTCAAGTTGTCAGACTTTCTCATAGTCCTGCCTGTTATTTCACTTTCTGTGCCATTTAAATTTTGGCATACGCTTCTCCATTGATCTACAGTGCAATATCAAATTACAGAATCAAAATTCAGTCAATGAGATTGCTGGCAAAAATTGTTCATTTCTTTTGCATCTCTGGGTGCACTTCTTCTTCCTGTTCTTTCATCTCCCCCTATTAGCCAGTCTGGTGAAGGAGTGGCTTTTAACCTAACTTTAATGAAATATTCCCCTTTTTTTAAGAACACCTCAGTTGGACAATCTTGTCTACTTTGCATTTTGTTTTATAACTGCTCTGGAAAGAACACATATGTCTTCCTTCCATTTTTTTTTCCCTTTCTTCTAGAGTCTGTGCTGACAGCTTCCCAGAATGAAAGCTATGGATCAGCAATACCTTTTCAGTGTGGAGAAATGATTCAAATTTAGCATCAAGTGAAATGACGCTGTGCAATTCTTCATCAGGTTGCACGGCTGAAAATATTTCACTTTTGACTTACCTCTCTACACACAGCCAACCTGTTTTTGCTGTTTCTAGTTTCCCTGAAGTTACCATCCTCATAAGTTAAAATCAGAAGACTGTGAAACTGTTTCTTTCTTTGTGTATATACAACTTTATGTCTATGAGAGATTCCTGGTATCCCCTACAAGTAGAAAACTTATAGAATTTGCTTGATGTTCGGTTTGGTAAGTGGATATATCAAAGTTTGTATCCAGCTTTTAAATGATACCACAGTCAAAACTCTTTTAGTTCCAATTTACCTTTTAAATATTTCAGATGGGCCAGACAGCAAAACTGGAACTGCTGTAAGAGTCTGCAGCCCTCAAAGACTGTTGCTCTTTGATGTAATGAGAAAAGTAGGATTAGTTCACAGGGTAGTAGTATTTCAAGCCATGGAGGAAACGTCTGATTGTGTCCCAAAAGTTCGTGGATAGAAAATACTTGCATTTTCTCTCTTGCTTTCTAACCTGGAGTAAGAGTCTGTGGTTTGTAGACTCCAGTTCTACTATAAGATATGCTTGGTGCCTTAAGCACAAAGGGACCAAAAGCTTGTGATGACAGGGATATTTTTCAATTCTATTACACTGAATTACTAGGTGGGAAGAGGTGCATGCTTTTAGATAGATCAGTCTTGATCTCTTGCTCTCCTCTGCTTTACCTTCAGCAAAACTATAATCTTATCCTTATTTTAAAAAGAAAAACCCTAAGATTTGCCTCAGTGTTTAACTTTGTGTTTTATTTGTGAAGGGAAGTAGGAAGAAAGAGGGAGAACTTCCAGCTTTTACAACTGATGACTCCTAGTATCACATGTGCCTCTCAGACTTCCACAGTTCTTGGCTGTTACTCAAAGTCTGCAAACTTGAAACTTGCTGAAATTCAGCTGTGACCTTACAAGCATTGTAAGGTGGTGGTGGGGTTTTTGTTTCAATTTGTTTGCTTGTTTCAGATCTCCATGGGCAGCAAAAAAGCCGATTGGAGTTGCATCAATTAGGAAAAAGTTCTAGAGGCTGGTATAAAAGAAATTAACTGGGGAGGATGACTTTTTAAAAGACTGCAATTGAGGGAAGGCTAGAATAGCAGCCAGGAAGCTGGTTCCCAGAAGACTGGGAGATGGCCTGAATCACACGGGATTTGCTTGGCATTGCTTGAATTATTTTGCCTTAGCTCTTGGTACAGTGGAGTGCTGGGCTCATTTGCATGATGCTGGAAAGACTTAAGTGCTTGGGAGAGAGTCTTAAAAGCTGCCTGACTTAACCACTGGGAAGCTGAGAGAAAAAGGCTGATCCCCACTGGGAATCTGAGGTGTATTCAGTGCTGCACTGAGGTTCTGGTCTGATCCCACATTTCTATGGATTTGAAGCTACCCCAAACACTAGCTACAAGGAAATTGCAAATGTGGCTCCTGAGTTCTCAAGAGACAGCTTTCCCTCTTTCATGGGGTCTAACTTCAGAATTCAAGAGAGAGGAGTTGCATGAACACTAAAGCCTCCTCAGCTGGTGAGTGCCTGTTTCTAGGCACTGAGCAAGGCATAAATAAAGTGGGAAGATGCTTCACCCCTTGCCTACCCCAACAGGCCTATAGAAAACCATACAGTTAAAAGTCTTTAAGGATAGTTAAGAAGCTCAAAGAGGGTTTCTTAGTCTATATTCTGTAATTGCAATCTGGATCTTCACACCAGTCTTCCTAAAGTAGGAATTTTACAGTTTTAACACCACCCATCTGGCCCTTGAAGTTATCTGTTAATGAGGTAAAGAATAAAGAGAAGGGAGTTGTAAAGGTTTAATCAGTTTAAAAAAATGCTTTTCCTTCTATGCAAACTTGGGGGAAGAATTTTTATTAAATTCTGAGAAATGGTATGTTTTGAGTTGATGGTTCATATGGGCAGTGATGCCTTTGTTAATCTCTTACATAATGCTGCATGATTTTTCATATGGAGTGCCAGAAGAAAGCAAACACGTGTGACTGCTAGGAATGAAGCAGTCACCAATGTAACTATCCCATGACTCTTACCTGGATCACAGTTCATGCTAGTAGTGGATGAAGACTCTTGCAAAGAAGAGTCTTAACCAAAACCTGTAATGCTTGGGGAATTTGGTTATTGGCTACTGCACATTTCTTCTCATTTGGTTGATTCTTCAGCTTTTGATTTCACTTTGTTTCAAGTTCATCCCCACTTTTTCCTTTACTGATGGCTTATTACATGGTGTAAATCTGCATGGGAATTTGTGAGGGAAAAAATTGCCATGAGCTTTCTATAATTAGTCTATGAAATCTCTTTCAGACAGACTGTCCCGTTTCCTTCTGGGGGCTGGAGGGGGAACTGTTACAACTGAGCTAACATGGCAAACAAGCAAGGCAAAAATTATTGATGTCTTTTCCTTCTGTAAATACAGAAAACCCAGCTGGCAGGAATGTAAAGCAGGAATTTTGATAGGTCATGTGTGTTTAGGGACAGAGCTGCAGAGAAATCTTGTCTCACAGGATGACGTCATCCTGTGAATTTTTGGATGTCCAGGCAGATGATTCTTTTTTTATTTTTCCCCTACTGGAGCCAGTGTTTGCTGTTGAAAACAACTGATAGGAAGTGTGGTAGGAATTCTTCAGTCAGCATCCTCCCTATGGAAACCAGCACACTTCACGTCTGGGAACGAGAGCTGGTCACGTCAGTGCTGCCAATTAAAGCAGCTGACATCATTGATGTCCTAAGCTTTGACTGAACTACTGTATCAATTGGTGCCAACAGGAAAATAAAACCATGCTATTTAAGTCATGTATAACTGTTTATATGGAGAGTGTAATTTGTGTGTTTAATTTAGCCTGTGATCCAAGGCAGTGATTCTGCTGTGTCAGGGTAAGGCACTTTTGTGAGCTTTGGAAGTTAAAAAAGTGGGAAAACTGGCATTTTCTTCTATCGTGGGCAGTTGTGCAGAGATTTTCTGTTCTCAGTTGGCAGAGATGAACTTGTTCCAGTGGCAGGGCTGGGGGGGAAGCTATTAACACTAATAGCAAAGGTGACCATTATTACCTGCATTGGAGGAACATGGGCATTAACTTCTTGCTCTGAAGGATCTGTGCAACAGAGAGGAAACAGAATGCCTGTACTTACTTTCTTGCAGCTTTATGTACAGGCATGATGCTCTGTCTTCCATCCATCCCCTTTATTGCAGGTTAGCCTCAACTTTTCTTCTGTTGAATCCAAGTGTGCAGTTTGACTCCAAAGCTGGGAGGAGCAGGGGTAAAGAAGGAAATCCATTGTACGCTGTAAGAGGGCTTTCATAAATGGTCTCAATCGAGGAACAGCAGGCTGCTGAACCACCTGTCACAAAGTCTACAACACTGACATGCTACTGTCATCTTGGGTGGTTAATAGCCTATGTAGAGTAAGACCTTTTAAATCTATGTGTTAAAGTTATGTTTTTCAGGGGAGGCACCTTGACATCACGCTCTTCAAATATTTGTCACCAGTTCAACCTTTCCGGTTCATCTCACATGAATTCTGTATTGCAGTGGACTGGGAATAGCCAGCCAAGGCTGGCTGGCTGCATATGAGTGGCTGAAATAATTCAAGCCAGCTGCATCTGTTCTTTCTTGCCTTGTTTCATGGTGCTCACCTGATCCTTCTTTTGCTATGTGTGGACCAGCTCATTGTGTGAAAGGTCCCATTTTTGTTATGGCTGCACACGTGTTCAGAAGGGAAGAGGGATGTGTCAGTAGGATAAAAGATCCCACCTGAAGGTCTTCATCAAAATAATCAAAAGTGCATTTGTTGCATTCTGCCAGAATAATTGGTTTGTGCATTTTATTTAATTTTTAAGCGATTTTAAGTGGTAACCTTTTGAGCATAGGCAAGTGTGAGGTGTCTGTGGAAGAGAAAGTGTTCAGCAAAAAGTACTGACTGAGGAATGCTGTCTCTGATAAAATGCTGCATGGGCCTCTGCATTTCCAGACTCAAAAAGTAAAGACTGTGTATAGGCCGAGTGGGATCACTGTGAAGCTTGATGGGAAAAATGAAACAGGTGAGATGGATGGGTGGGGTCACTTGAATAATACAGTTCCTTAGCTACTATGTCTGTGCTCAATTAATTACTAGGGCTCAAAGTATGTGGGAGAACTAAGATATTGGCTACACAAATGGCATTGGCAAAAATAGAAGGAAAACAAAACAGTGCTGCATTAGATTCATGGATCTGACTTCTGATTCTTACAAAGGTGCCTTAGAAACCCAGAACCAGCTGGTGGGAAGGATGTGTCCCTCAGAGCCAGTGTAGGAGAACAGCTAAAGCATATCCTGGGGTGTGTGATGAGAAATACTTTGAGTAAGAATGAAGTTGCTGTATGATACTAAATCAGCCTTAGGCTTCACTAGACACTGTGGGGCTTTGAATAGGGGAAATGGTCAGTACTTGTAACTCTTCATGGTATCAGATTTTTTCTATGTGGTGCTGTTGAACCATCCAAGATCAGGGTTGCTATAGAAACATAACATGTTAATTTAGACAAACTTTCTAAATAAAATCAACAGAAAACCTGAATTTGAGTTCAGACTGGTAGTGTCTTAATACAGCATGTAAATAGAAGAGAGAGTGACATTTATAATAAGATATAGTATGCATATGTTCCTATCTGAAAACCTGCTTTATCTGAGCCTAAAAAAAACCTGAGATGGACTCAAAATCCTTAGGGTTCGGGTGGGTTGGTGGTTCTCCTTTTTTTCCAAAATTTGATTGCTGCTGACTGACCACTGTCCCACTTCAGGAAGTCTGTGGCTGCCTGCATGTCTCCTGGTGTGTCAGTACACACACTGTCAGTCACACAAAGGTTTCAAAGGATCTGATGGATCTAGTGAATCCAGAGATCTGCAAGAGCTGTTCTAGATAGATGGCTGGGACCAGATGTGCTTGTGTTGGCTTTTGTTGGCTTGCTGGCTGTGGGAGTGTTTGGGCAGTAGTAGGGACGGAGGGGGAAATGCTGGTGGAGAGGGAAGTAGGGGAGAGTAACAGCAGCAGCATGGGTGGTGGTGGATGGCAGCAGGAAGAAGAGATGGAGGGACACCACGGGGAGGTCAGGAAACAGCAGCCTTGCAAGGATGAGGTGTTCTGCCAACCCCACTTTGGGATTGGGACTCCCCTGTCACACTGGTAACTTGCTCTGAGCACCAGGCAGCTCTCAGTACTCAGCTTAGGAAAAGTTCTGGTGCCATTTTAGCAAGAAGTTGCTTTGCTAATCTGCATTTCTGGTTAAAATTCTAATGACTAGATTTAGTCTGTCTAGAAGAAAGAGACATATGGCAAGCAAATGGCCTTTTTTAATGAGCCTCCCACTCAGCAGTTGGCTGCTCATCCAGTTTGTGTGTGGCACAGTCTTAGAGCAGCATCTTCTTGCCAGATTTAAAAAAAAAAAAAAAAAAAAAAACCAAAAACTAAAATCCTGCAACTTTTTGGTGAGTTTCCTTTCAGGAAGGGGGGTGGGAAACATCATAATATAAGTATTAGAGAAAGACAAAACTTCACTGTACCTTCTGCAACAATTTGTTACCAAAGCTGTAAGAAGATATTTCAGAACCTGGTTTAGAAAACTGGAAGGCACACAGTTCTTTACCTCTCAGTGGTGGCTGGGTACCATATATACTTTTTTAGAGCATGAGAAATTTTCAGTGATAAATAAAAGAAAGTAACATAATGTCTGACTTCTGAAAGTCACAGTAGTCTGAAAGGCTGTAGTAAATTATTGCAGCTGGTCTATAAAATCCTATTAAAATTAATTTCAATAAATACTTTTTGGAAAATACTATATTTGGTAGCCAGTAGTGGGTTTGGAGGATTGATGGGACCATTGTTTCTAAACTGTGGGTGCCACCAGTATGGGAGCATAAAATTTATGATGATCAATCTCTGCTGCTAGTAATGGCTGTGTGACTGATGTAAGAGAAATTCATCACCAAGGTGTAGCTGTGTAAGGACTCATGCAAGTAAAAACTTATTTATGCCCAACTTCCTCATTCAGCCCTATGACTTCAGATGAACTTGAGGCAAGGTCAGGCTGTCCTTCAAGACTTAGCCTTGCCTGCTGAAGAATATTCTGTGCTGTGGCAATGACTTAATATTGGCTCTGACGCTAGTGTTTGTTCTCATGTTGGAATTAGTTTGTGTTTAGCAAAGGGAGAATACCTCGTGCTCCATCATCTTGTCTGCTAATCCCTTCTGAAGTTCTGCCTCCCATCTTGTGCAGTAATGCTGCTTTTCCTTCTTGCTGTGATTTCTAAAACTTTTCCCAGCCACTCAGTGATTGCTTTGAAAGTGCAAAGTACTTTGCTACCCTCCGTGTGCATTTGTGGCTCCCCAGCCCTCAGCTGAAGAGTGAGAGCTGCTTGTGCTGTCCTTTATCTTGAGCACTGCCACTACATGGTGGGTTTGTTGGATCCTCTGTAGGAAAGGGCCTGGATAAGTACTTCTACAAGAAAAAAAGAGAGATGTGTTTCACACCTTGTTTCAGTAGGACTGCCTGAAAAAAAGAATGGGACGTACTGGAGTTCACTGGGGTGGTAGCAGCAGCAGTGTGCACCTAACCCTTCACCTGGTGCTATTTACTTTGTCTTTAGTTGCTGTGAAAAAAATCCTTGTGGCTCTTTCAGAAGAGAAGAGGAAGCTATTAGCAGCAATGACTGTGTTCATCCGGCTCTTTTGATAACGTATGAACTCGTAATTGCAACTTAAAATAACTTCTCCTGGTCCATCCCTTGGCTGCACAGTTGTTATCTAAGCAGCATGGAAACAGAGCTGTGCTGCTGGCCTCAGGCGCTGCCAGGTCTGGTGTCTGACAGACGGGTTTGAAATCTGGGGATGAGCTTTTCAGCTGGCCAGCACAGTCTGGGTGTTGGAGGTCTTTTTGTAGACTGTTAATCTTCAGTCTTGCAGGCTTTCTTCCAACTGTGTGTGTCTAGCAGGGACTCTTGGGAAGCTCTCCCTCCCCAGGCCTTGCCTGGACACGTGCCAGCCGAGTGTGAACATACAAACCTTTTCTGTGTCACATTGCTGGTGACCAATTATAGCAGCACAATAGGGAGGGGGGGAAAGCAGAGGCACTTGACCCTCTCTATTTGCCAAGTCATATTATCATAGCAAGGTGTGAGTAATAGCCTCTCTCTCTCTTTATATATATATATATACATATATATATCCCAATATTAGATCTTGCTTTGATTTGATTTCCAAAGTATCTGTGTCCCAGATACTTCTTTGTGTGTAAGCAGTAAAAATTGTTCAGTGTGAGTTGGTTGAACTTTTCAGGGGGGAAATGTAAATATATTTTAAGGAATGTATGCTCTTACAGGCAAATAACTGAGAAAGCAATGTAGCGAAATTGCCTATCTAATTTTACCAATATGGCTGAGCTAAACTGTGTTCTTTGCTGTTGGGATGCTCGTGAGGGATTTTATTTTTTTTTTTTTTTAGCCTAGGTTTTCCATTGTAAAGAGTAAAGGGCATGTACACTCCTATAGCATGGTGAATTAAATAGGATCAAAGAGGAGCTGGTAGGTCCTGCTGACTGTACAGTAAGTAGTTGATAGTTTTCTATCTGGAAGTAAACTCATAAGGTCTCTAGCTTATTTCCATTGTCTTAAATTCATCTGAAAAAGGGTAAAGAAAATTTAATGCAACTCAAAATCAAGCTTTTGCACTTCCCTTCTCTGGTTCTCCAAAAATAGCCAGAAGAATTCTTTCATGTGCAGTTCTCAACAATGTTATAGTACTTTAATATATTTCAGTATTTCATTTAGCTTCAGGTGTCTAATGTCACAGATTTTAAGAGCACAAAATAAAGTTAGCTGTTGTGTTTGAGGGCAATGGTTAAAGAAGTATGCGATACAGTGAAATTCCACTATGATATGTTGCCACAACTTGTAGGTCTTAGTGGGTGTGCAAGGAAGCTGGTGTTTCCATAAGAAAGTTTCTGCAAAAGAAGCTTCAAGTTCACACTTTGCATTTTGGAAAAAGCTCTTAAGGGAGTGGGGAAGGAACGTTAAGTCCTAGAATTAGAAACTTAGTAAGTGTTTAAGGGCTATGAAAATTAAATTTCTCTTCCCCAAGTTTTGAAAACCAAGCTGCAATATGAATGCTTCTGAGAGGATTGCTCTGTCCAGATCAATATGAATGCTTCTGAGAGGATTGCTCTGTCCAGATCACTAGCAGAGTTATCTGTTGCCCTTCTTAATACAAGACACTTTTTCAGGGCAAGAACATTTTCAGCTTTAAATGCCTGTTTGTACTGATAAGCTGTTCCATTGTACTGCATGTAAAGAGACCCTCACTTTGAAGGGCCTGTGTCATAAAGCCATATGTGTGATTTATGTGCATATTTCTAGTGTTTGCATTGTGTGTGGTGATGATGAGTATTGATTCTTCTCCATAGTTGCTGGTCTGGTCACAGTGATGCTTAGATGCATTTATAAAATGAAGTGGAGGAGAAAATAATCATTACTGCCTGGGGCCTCCCCTTGAGCCACCAGTAAGCCCTGCTCTTCCAAATCTGAATCAGACGTTTCAGCTGTTGCATTTTGAAAAGCAGCACTTGAGTAATACTTGATCTTGTTCATAATTTAGTTGGATCAGTTTGAAACATACTCTTTGTAAAGGCTTAGTTGTTTATAAAGCTCAAGACCTTGTTTGGATAGCTATTTGGAAAACTAAAATGGGGGACCTAGTTGGTAAGCATTTGCCCAAGGCTTCAGTATCATTGACTTCAAAAGAAATCAACAATAGAAACAATTTGGGCTGGTTTTGGCAGATGGGGCTTTTTGTTTCTTGCTTTTCTCAGTTGGAGGGATGATCTTGGGAATAGAGACTGAATACTTTGACTAGCATTGTTATAAATACTAGTCTCCCTTGCAGGAATTCTCTGTACTAAACAAATAAACAAAGCCGTTTTAAAAGTTTGTTCTTACATGTGAGGAATCATTAAAAGGAATACAGACACCCTCCTACCTATGTCCTCAGACAGTTTCTCTGAAATAGATTTAAAAATAACTTTGTGTGTTGCCTTTTTACGTTTAGGCTCTGCTTGTGGTACACAGCCACAAGTCCATGTTGTTGCATGCTACAGCATGTCATATCGTGGCTTCTTAGGCCAATGAGTTAATTGTGCTTAAAATTAACAAATGCTCTAACTCTGAAATTTGTCTTGACGGATTGGTTTTGTTATTCTAGGGCTTAGTAACCCTCATCAGGTAATTCTTCACCAAGTATTGTCTTCATTTGAAATGCTCATCGAGTTGTTTCCCGTGGTAATTCTTCACTGGAGGAAAAATTATTCTTTCTCTGCCATAAGAAGGAAGTGGCTGTGGCACATGGGTGATGTCAGAACTTTTGGATAATGTTTGGAGTAAGCAGAAAAGCAAATGGCATCAGGAAAGGACAAGATGAAAGTCTTCACTGGCCTCTCAGGAAAACTTCTGTGATTGTAATTGAGCCATTGATTTATTTTTTTTAATCTTTCTCTTTTTTCAAGACAGTGATAAAAATCCCAGTAATTTCAATGAGAGCAGAGCTGGATTACTAATAAGGGCTCTTGGGAAGAGCCTATTTCTGAATATTTGGAAATATTTGCATTCTCTCTCTGGCATTCTGCTCATGCTACAATGGTTCAAAAAGTGAGAATTATAGGGAAGTAAAATGGGTAGCTTTTTAATATTTGAACACAATGCCCTGGATCTGTGTGTTCACCTTAGTGAGAGGAGATGGAGGCTACAGATAGCAAGGTTTTCAAATCTTACTCAGGAACAACTAAGGTTCAAAAACCTTTTGCTTTAAACACTGAAGCTTGATACAGTGGCTATAAAAGAACATCCATCTATCTACAGAAGTAAATGGTAGCAGTATCAGTTTAATGCCCAGGGTTGCATGGAAATAATGCAGATAAGAGGGTGCACATATTTGCTTAGCTGATTTCATATGAAATGTAGTTCATACATAATGGCACAAACAAAAAAAATGTGTCCTTACAAACTCGGAGCATGTAAGTACAATTACTAATTTTAAATGAACTAGATTAGTCACTCCCACCACTCACAGCAATGGATTTATGTGTGTTGCATTTTGGGAGCACCTTTTAGGTTCCTTACTCTTGGCTGCTGTGGCTCACAAGCACTGATGAGTGAACAGTATAAATGTGGTTTCCACTGAAAAAAGCAGGTACAAGATCATATACAAAAGATTTGTATTATTTAATGAGAGAACCTCTTCTTGAAGAATTGGACTACAGACTCTTTGAACCATAGCCAATCAAAGATTTGGAAACAGATGCCTTCAACTGTTGTTTCCTCTCTTTCCTTCCAGTGGATAAAATTGCAAACATTAAAACTAGTCGGTGGAGGTTAATACTGTATAATAACTTTTTAGTTTGAAAAAGAATAAGAAAAAAAAAACCACAAAAAAAACCCCCACATATCCAAACTGTAGTAAATAAATAACTTTGTTTTCTTGGCCATGTACATTGGTAGGATATTTTATTGTAAATGGAATGTATACCATGCAAAAATCAGTAGCACAGTAAATGTAAAACCCCATGGTACTGTTTTCGTTGATGTCTTTCAGTCCAGTGGTAGATGTTTTCTTTCTTCCTTTTCTACATGGGAGTTAGCACTTATGATTTGTGGAGACCTATTAACTTCAGTGTTTGACTATTCCACAAGGTCTGACTAATAGAGATGACAAATTTTGTCTGCGAACAGTTACAGAAGAAAGTTCAGGCCAACATGGAAATCAAGCTTTGGGTGTCGACACCAGTATTCTTTTAAATAGTGTAAACAACCAGACAAATTATTCTTAGCAATGATTTACAAACCCACCAGAGATTTGATTGCATCCAGATCATAATGCAACATTTCCCTCTGAGCTGCAAAGTCAGTTATTTTGTCAGTAGAGGTTGTTAGATTACCACTATTATTTTTCTGTTATTTTGTGCCCCTGTAGTATCACCTTAATGTTTTTGGCTGCTTAACAGTCTCACAGTAACTAAAGCAAAATCGAAGTAAACATGTGAAGAACAGCTAAGAGTTCGCTAAACTCGTGTAGAGATTTGGTAAATTCCCCCCAACAAAAAAAAAAGCATTTCTTCTGTGCCTGGCAAATTCTTTTACTGGAATCTTTCCCCTTATGTTATCAAACTGATTCAACTGCTTATTTATTTAATTATTTACTTTTTTTTCTCTGCAGATGTACTGGCTCCAGGCATTGGCGACTAACCCGAGTTATATTTGTGGAGTTGATGTTTGTATTGTATTGATTGTGCTATTCCTAAATATAGCAAAGTCACTTTTAGACTGTTGTTTTGCAGTCGTTCAGAGACACATGTTCATCTGTTAAGCACCACTGTCCTGCAAGTTCCATACCTTAGCATTTAAGTTCTGAGTAAAAGCTTTGGGATCTTGAGGACTGTGAAAAGCTGTAGTGGAAAAAATACCTTTATGCTGTATTGACTATGAGAAATTTGTAATGATATTTTTAAATAGCTGTCAATGTGGGAGTAGATTTTGGGCCATTTAAAAAATCCTTAAACATTCCCCTATTTCATTGTGCAGGTAGCAAGACCGACATATTATTTGACAAAAAACATTATTAATTTCCTAAAAATTGCTGTAACTATATGGTCTAAAAGGGTGCTTTGTGTTAGAATAAATCCTTCTCAGGTCCAGAATGGTGGCAGTAGGTTTTCTATGGTTTTTAAGTTCTGTAAACCTTCCAGTAAGAGGCTGCTTATTGTAGTAGTCTTACAAGGACAAGACAGTGGGGCTATTCCCATGGTTCTTTGAGAGATGGACTGCATTCTTGGCTATGAACTTGCTGTTGAAAGTTGTGTTCTGGAGGCATCTCAACATTTAGGCCCTGCCAGGAGAAAAGGAGAGATTCCCAGGTGAAACAGGAAGGCAGATGAGACTGAAGTTCCACAGGATGGACACAAAGCAAGAAAGTGTTATAACCCATGTCTAGATAAACTGCTCCTCTTAGATGAGAGACTGTATTTTTATTTACCAGATGCTACAGGCTGAGGTGATGGAAAATGAAGGGGAATTCCTGGCTCTGAGCTGAAGTATTTGTGTGGGCTTGTGTAACAGAGACCCAGAATTAAGAATAGTAACTGAACTAGCCTGATCCTGACCAGAGACCAGCTTTTAAAGTACTTGGTCTCTGGCTAGAAAGGAATATTTGTGAGAACAGTTGCAGTTTGGCACTGAGTTGCCGTGTATTCGTGAGCACAGATGCAAAACTAGAAGAGCATCATGTAATTCCAATGGAAAATATCTGCTCAACCACTTCAGAAGCAGCAGCAGCAGCAGCTTTTGGTTACACAGCGGATCCTGAATCCGTTCACGTGTCCCAGCTGTGCCTCTGCTCTGGAGCTGCTGTCCTCCTTTGGCTCTGCAGAGGTGCCCCACTGCTGGCCTGTGGCCCGTGGGGGCCAAGTGGGACACTGCTGCAGCACAGCAACGTGGAAATCCTGCTACAAGCTCCTTGCATGCTATTTCTGTTTGGTAAACAGAATGTAAGGCACTAGAGGAAGCAGTAAAGACAATAATTTATAATCTCTTAAATTCATGATGTAATCAGGGCTCTCGCAAGAACAGATTTTGTAACCATCTTTCCTGTTGTATTAGTATTATCTTGCATTGCAAAACTCTTCCTATTATCAGATCAGTTTGTAGGTATATTTATTCTTAGGGGCTGGGACTTCTCTTTCATCCACAAATTGAACTGTTAATGTCTGGTGTATTTACGTTACACCCATTTGCCATTTTTGAATTCTTGTAAGATTGCAATCTGCAGTTTAACATTCTTCACTGACCATATAGTATTAGAACTTTCTTGAGTCTGATTTATATGATCTTTCAAAAGAACAAACTGCCTAGTTCAGTTAGAGCATGGTGCTAATAACACCAAGGTTATGGATCTGATTCCTATATGGGCCATTCACTTAAGAGTTGGACTTGATGCTTGTGGGTCTCTTTCAACTTAAAATATCCTGTGATCTGTGAATCTGTACAGTGCATTTCCTCTAAAAATGCTTAATTCCATAGCCTTTTCAAGTTCTTTCTTCATCCTGCTGAAACTAACTGGTAAAAATCCCTTCATATGATCTGTGTCTTGACTGCTTACACATAAAAGTGGATTTGACAAAGCAGTTAGTTGTTCACCTGCCCTGACAAAGGGTTTAAGCAGAACCGAAATCAAGCTAACAAGGGCTTAAGTCATACAGCTAAAGGATATGAATGCAAATTTGTCAACTGTTACAGCCCTAATATCTAAATAGTCCTCTAATAAAGAACAATTGCTGCTTTGTTGCTGAGATTTTCTTGGGGAGTTTTTTTTTTTTGTTTCTGTTTCTTTACAGAGGTGGAAAAGGTGCTTGGGCTGAATTCTTTTCCCCTCCTCTTGGAAGGTAATACATCCAGAAGTACAAATGTGTACTTCTAACAACCTGTTTTCAAAAATGTGGCATTAAAAAAAAAGTTCTTTATGCTGCAGGACACCCAGAAAAACTGCTGCTGTAACTTAAGAAACTTCTTACTTGAACTAAGCTATGACTGGTCTTAAGCTGTATTTAGTGGATACTTTGAAATTAAAATAATACTTGCATAAGCTGGTCAGAACATGGAGCCATGAAACCATTTTTTTATTCGTGCCTTATTCTTGCATGCTGACAGTAGCAAGAAATGTGTTTCCAGGTGTTTGTACATGTGTATATGCACACAGTAATATCCATGATCAATCACTAGACTACAGCTCATTTTCTTACACCTAATTCTTTTCTGAAGAAAAGTGAGTGTCTGTATGACATGTTCAATTTCAAACTTGGTTTAACCAGTTAGAGAGCTTGACAATCCTTTATTATTTCTCTCTAGAGCAGCTGTAATACCTGGAGCACTGTTCAGATACATAGGCAAATCGTCCTTGTGGTGGGAAACTTTATTCCTGCTGAAGGCAAGTAACAGAGGAGAGGTGAAGAGAAGATGGCAGCAGTGTATATACACGTTCAAGGTATATGCAGGCAACTCTTTAGAGCTGCATGGGTCTTCTTCAAATGGCTGTATGACTTTTTTTTTTTGTGATTTTTTTTTTTTTTTTTTTTTTTTTTAAATCTGGCAACCTCTTCCTCAACTGAGTGATGCTTCCTGCCTCCCTTTCTTGGTAGGGAGCCTGCATGTTCTGCCAGAAAGCAGCTGTCACTTGACACAATCTGTTCTGTGCTCCAGCGTAGGCTGGCTGCTCAAAGGGGAGCTCTGTTGATTCTTACACATTAGGAGATTAGAGAGTGACTTCAACCTCCCTTGGTTATTAGGGCTTAAAGACCAGCTGCAGAGTAAAATATTTGGAGCCTGTTCCCCTAGCTTTCTGCAGTGAAGTGTGTCAGGGTTATGTGTTGAAGGAGAGAGGGGTGTGCTATTCTGACATCTACAGATGCTTTGAGTGTATCATGGTAGATGTGGAAAAGAGAAAACTGGGGGAAGGAAGGTGTGAGATTAAGAGTTCATGAAGTGGGATTTCTGGTTTTGTTTTTTGCAGGGGTTTAATAGGTGAGGTCCATGTTTTAAAATTTATATGTATATATCTATTGTCTACATATATACTCATGTGCTCATACATATCTAAATATATACACACACAACTACATATATCTGTTGTCTACATATATACTTACATGTTCATACATATCCAAATATACACACATCTGTCTGTATGTCTGAAACTGTGATAACTAATTACTGCTGCCACCTTCTTTTAGTGCCTGTTAAAAATTCACAGTTGCACAATGTTCTTCCTGAAGGTCTAGTTCTTGTTGCAAACAGAAGAATAATGGGGTGGTAATACCAAGCTTCCTTAACAGCAGTAAGTGAAAGAAAAAAATACTTCTGCAAAATAATTAAGCCTGTTTGGAAGGTAATGAGCTCCAGAATCACGTGCCAAAGCCTAGTTGCAAGGAGTTTCTGAGATACAAGAGACACTTGTGAGTTTAATTCTCTAGAATAAGCTTTAATTAATAATTGGCAGTACAGGGAATTTTGCCATCTACTGAGTCATCTGAGAGTCCTGTCTGAAATGTGTCCTCAGGACAACTTTGAAAGAGTCAGCAGTGCCCTACATAAATATCTTACCTAATGCTCTGTTCCTATGATTGCTGTCCAGACAGTCTGATATGAAAGTAACACTTTTGGGGTATAATAATTAAATTTAATTGAAAACAGTGTAGCTGAAGGATATAAAAAGAATTGACTATCCCTTGGCATTTTTCTTACTCCTAAATCTGAATGAAAAAACATTATTTTTGTGTAATTTTAAGGCACCCTTGCACTTGCAATGTATACAGCCTTAAATTTAGGAGAATTTCTGCTAAAGACATCTTTTTTTTTATTTTTAACATTTATTATGCCACACAAAGACGCACAATTAAAGCCTATTAGCTAAACTAAAGTGTTTTAGAAGGTAATGTGAAAAATCAGACTTCAGTATATATTTAGAGTTCTGCAGTGGTCTTATAGGAAAGCAGATTGTATGCAATTTGACCCATTTATTTTACTAGAAAAGCAATTGTAGACAACATGGCAATGCCTCCCATCTTGGAAAATGTTGAAAAATGTTTCAAAGAATGCAAAATGGCTCAACAAAAAAACCTTTTCTGTTTAAATGCAACCTCATGTTTAAATGGCAAACTGTGACATTCTTGGTTTCTTAAAGAAGTGGTTATTTTCTCCTTCAGGTTGTGAAATTAAGATTTTGTCAGAACAATTCAGAAAATTCATGAGTTCCACAGACATTGTCCATGACTGTTTCAGCTGCTCAGCATTGTTCGAGATGATGAGATTGAATCCTTCCCGCCTCTCTCCCACCCCTTCCCTCTCTTCTGTCTGTAAAGGCTGTTTTGTTTGTGTAGTTCCTTGGAACAAAATCCACTGACAGCAGTCTGTGCAATAGATTCATTAAGCAAATACAGTAGCTCCTTCTGTAGCTTCCTTTCCTGTACCATGCCTGTGACCCCTGGAGTTTTTCCAAGATAATGTCAGTCTTATGCATCATAGCTGGATACATTAATTATGCTTATGTGGAACTGAGTGTCTTAGAGTTCATTCATTCATTCATTCATTCATTCATTCACTGCTACTCTTCACAAATCTTGCCAAGTTAACTGGTTCCTAGAGGTGTTTGCTTCCAGCAGAAGGCCTTTAGGTTATGCTCTGTGGGATCACCTACTAGCTGGTCATTGGTGAACGAGCAAAGTGCTGGTGGCACTGTGCTGCTCCTCGCTTCCAGCTTTTACGTAACAGTTGGAAGTTAAAAAACAGGAGGCTATTTTAGTACAGCAAATTCATGTGTAGTTGGAGACAGTCATTGTAACTTCACTGAAGAGGCTGGACCTACCTGCTGTTGAAGTTGTTCAGGGTGCTCTTTTTAATGTCATGTCTTTGACCCATTTGAATTATTTTTTTTTTTTTCTGTAAAGATCTGATATTTCTCTGGCCAGTATAAGCTGAATAACAACAACAACAACAGAAAAACTCCTTGCTTTTCACAACTGCATTAAGTGTAGTCAATAAAACATTAAAAGCCACTACTGCAGAGGTAACAAACTGGGAAATCTTCCTCTTCCCTCAAAAGTCTCTTGTGTATTGTGTATTCTGTGAACTGTGTGTATTCTTAACTTCTCTAAGCCTCTGCAGGAAAATATAAGGCAAGTGGTAGAAAATCAAATGCAAAGCAAAAATTAAGGGTCATGCCTCACTGATTAAACATACCCAGAAACATTACTGTCTCTTTTAAGTAACATGATGATCATCAACTCTTTGTCAAGCCAAGTAAAAGATAATTGTGTGGTGCCTCTCACCATGTTCTGCTGCTGTAGGTGTGAGCTACTTGGTGCTGCACAGACCTGGAAATCATCTGCAAAGGTGTCCACTGGGTACATTTTTACTTCAGTGGTGTATCAAAGTAAGAACCTGAATGAAAACAGAGTGGAAATAGTGATGGAGCAAGCCTGGCAGTACTGAATGATGGTAGGAACAGGAAGCGCAGCAGAGTAGGAGGACAGAATCGAGCTTTGGTTACTAAATATGTTGACTGCTGTCAGTTCTCTACTAGTCTAATTCTTCCCTAGAGGATGAGTAGGATGTGCAGGGCTTGCTGCTCTGTAGGTTATTTTATCCATAAAAACTGTAGTTCCTTTGCAGGCTGATGTGTGCTTACATCAATCAAAGAACAAGCTGGTCTAACTTTGATGATGAAACTTCTGTTTCTGAGGACTCTTGATTGCATATTGACTCAGTTATGCCTAGCTGATTTTGATGACACTGTACCTTGTTAAATTGAATTAATTTGCATATTACCTCTGGAGTAATCAAGAATAACTCTAAACTACCAAGTGCTTGATTTTTGTCGCATTATTACTCTGAAGCATAAACTTTCAGTAGTGACAAGAATGGAGAAGAGTAGATTTCCTAGCACAGTTCTCCTGGAAACTTGAAGTGTTTGCTTAACATGGTACTTGGGGCTAATGGGTTTGCCCCATTATTTTAAAAGTAGTAGATGGCCAGTCAGAGTCTGTAGTGAGTGTTGATTGCTACCAGTAAAATAATTATTGGGGGCCTGCCAAAGCATTCAGTTATCTGGCTTTTTCCAGGTGTGTTTTTGTTTGTGAATTCTCTTACTTTACTAAATGCTTCCTAAGGGCTTTCCTGGCGAATCAGATGTTGTCTGTAATCTTATAAAGCAGTTTATAAACACATTTAATTAAAATCTATATAAGGACCTAAGGTTTATGGGTAATTATGGCTGTCCTGCAGCAAATGAAAAAGCTGCCTGACTGTTTTGCATGGGCTAATAAATGTAAGTAGACTGATGAAAGGATCCTATTGAAGCTTAAGTCTCTGCTTGTCCTCTGAATTTAAACTAGAAGCTCCTAACTTATATGTGATGTATCAGTTCACATTCAGAGACTGTAAATCCTGAACAGATGAGCCAAAACTGAGGAACACTCCTCATAGTGTGTATTAACAGGAAAGCCAGCTTTTGATGGGTGGCCACTCTGTCCTTTGGAGAGTTGGGAGATGGTTTTGGCCATCTGTGCTCAAAGCAGAAGCTCTGCCCTAGGTACAGGTCTGAGACTTAGAAATAGTGACAGGTTATTAGTACTTGGCCTAGTTCTATATGGGGAGGGAGTTCAGGATTGAAATCTTACTGGAGTGACTCTTGCTTGGTAGCAGTGGTAGAGACCCTGCTTGGAGCTACAGCTTCCAAACACCTCTTCCAAAGGGTACTACAGGGGGTTGAGAAGCCAGCCTGGCTCTGCAGGGAGCATGCTGTCTTCTCTGGGATGTGAATGGCTTGCTTGGGAGAAGATGGACACCTACTTTTGTGCACTTTTATAATTTGGGTGCACAAGCTTGAGCTACTTTTCTTCTGAGGCTGTTGGAGAGGTATGTCATAGAATCATAGAGGGGACCTTAAAGATCCTCTAGTTCCAACCCTGCAGGGACAACTTCCACTAGACCAGAGCCCCATCCAGCCTAGCCTTTAACACTTCCAGAGATTCTCAGGGCAACCTGTTCCAGTGTTGCACCACCCTCACAGGAATGAATTTATTCCTAAAATCTAATCCAAACCTTCTCTCTTTCAGTTTAAAGCCATTCCCCCTTATCTGTCACTCCACATGCCCTCGTAAAAAGTCCAGCTCTCTTGCAGGCCCCCTTCAGGTACTGGAAGGCTGCTCTAAGGTCTGCCCAGAGTTTTCTCTTCTCCAGGCTGAACAACCCCAACTCTCATAGCCTGTGCTCCAGCTCTGTGATCACCCTTGTGGTCTCCTCTGAGCTTGCTCCAGCATAGTCCTCCTTTGCTACTTGCAGCAGGGCCAGTGAAAAATCCTTTTGTGCCTGTGCCCATAATGAGAGAATCAGTGGTAGTTGATTATACTTACAATTTTGGAGCTGTTACTGTGATGATCTGTGATAGATCAGAAACCTGAACTTAATGGCCACGGGGACTTTCCAGTCCCACATTTCCGTGGATTCTACATCTTGCTAGTGCCAAAATGCCAGCTGATATTTGAGGTATCAGAGAGCAGAAGGCCTTTGGCAAGCAGTCTGAGCAGTTTCTGGCTTTTCCCCATAAATCAAATAACTGACAGCTTTTGGGGTAGCTGTCTAATCTCTGACTTTAAATTTTAGTTAAAGTTTTAAACCCTGTAATGTCCTATTTCTTTCTCTATGGAAGAAGTGAGGAGGAAGCAAGGGAAAATGCAGGCAGAGAGGGGCAGTAGCTGTAGTGTTTGTAGGTATGTTGTCTCACTGTGACAACAAGTTATATAGAGAGGCATAATATTTTTGTTAGACCAGCTGGAATTTCACGAGATACATTTGGAAAAGGCAGGCAGACTTCTGGGCACATGGCTCTTAGGGAGGAACAGCTATTTTTGCACTGCATGGGAGGGATGAGACACATGGAGTCCTTGGCGGGAAGAATAAATGGAGGATCTGAGTATTGAAGCAGGAGGGCAAAACAGGTTGATGTAGAGCAGAAAATGTTCTCAGCCTCTAACCTCATCTTTACAGGATGAGATTTTATGCTTTCTTTTCTCTGTGACTAGGCATTGTTGTTACTGGCAGATAGTGTGGAAAGCACCCAGTTTAGTACTCTGTGGGCACCACATTGTTTTTTATCCACAGAGAGGTTTGGCTTGGAAGGGACTTTAAAGACCATCCAGTTCCAACTGTTCTGTCATGGGCAGGGACACCTTCCACTAGGCCAGGTTGCTCAAAGCCCCATCCAGCCTGGATAGAAAGTGGTGCATTCAGCTAAGACTAGTTCGAATTCTTGGTTCTTCGGCATCTGGGAAATTTGAGTTCTGTGGGAAGGTGCAAGTGAGGAGGGGAGGCTTTCTTGTTCCACAGGGAGAAGAAAAATAGCTGTGTTGGAGACCTCCTCACAAGTAGCCAGCAGTGCTTACCTGAACATGAGTCATCTCCACTTCAATACCTGCTCTAGCTGAGTGGAAAGACAGACTTCTTGTGTTGCAGGGGAACCTGATGCCGGCTTGGTTTTTTAGGCATGGAAGAGGGATGCTGCCTGTGCTCCCAAATCTTAGAAGGGAACCATGATAAAGGATGTTCTAGTAGAAGAATTCAGTGAAGATTTCTTAGAAATAACCATAATTTTTTGGTTTATATAGTAAAAAATAGATTTTTTTAATGAAGGAATTATAATAATATTTTTTAAAACAAACAAAAAAAGAAAAAAAAACTCTGATTAATGTATCTCTGTGTTGTAATATGTCACTAACTGCTTGTGCCTTCTGTCCTCTAATATCAACCAGTTCTCCTTCAGAAGACTGAAGGTGGTTGCTTACTGTATAATTTTACACTTACTTGATTGAGAATGGATTGAAGGGGACTTCTGGAAGTCCTCCTCAAAAGCATTAATTTACCAGCTACCAATATAAGAAAGATTCAAAGAGTGAGTTGGGTGAATGTTGTTTCATACTGCATGTGTTCACCATCTGTGATTAATCTGGATTAAAGAGGTCACACATGCAAGATTTTAATCTAGGCACTTTAACTATGTGAAAAAAACCCTACTGGTGTTTTCTAACAGGACAGAACTCAGTGATTTTAAGAAAATTTTGATTCTCTAAATAACATCCTAGCACCATTTTACTTCACATCCTAAGTATTAGTCACTATAAGCATTGTGTGGGAGGCATGTAACAGAAGATAAGTGTGTTAAGATGTCTTACATGCATATAGAGTTCTAGATTTGTTTCATTAGTCTTTATTGGGAGTAGTAGGCTTAGTAGTATTTAAGCAAACAGCATCCTTAAAAGTCAGATGAGCCGAGGAGTTCTAAAAGATGCTTGTTGTTGATGGTTAGGGGGCAGAGGGATCTAATAATTTAATTTAAAAGAATATCCACTGCACATCTAGAAATATTTCTAGAACTCGGAACACCTTCCTATGCTGTTTCCAGACAAGACTGTTGTGGAAATTTATGTAGTGTTTATCTTGGTAAAAATAACACTGCTTCCATAAAAGACTTTGAAATGTTGTCTGTGGTTAAGTCAGTTTCACCCTACAGCTGGAAATGGGTTCACATCAGGAAAACTGGAAAAGTTATGTTTTAATAGAAAACTGTCTAGTAAAATGTGAAAAACAAAGTTGTAGAAAAGGCTGAACTGTGTTAATTGACAGAAACTGCAATTCATATCTGTTGGTCTCATGTAAGTCAGTAGCATCTTTCATTATAAATGAGTGCGATTTTAATAATATTTACTACGGTTTAAAAGTACTTCCCTTTCCTGTCAGGTTTGAGTGTTGCACAATGCTGGATTTGGAAATATTCAATAAAATCTGCCTTAATTAGCAATTCAGTAATGAGCCAGGCAGAACTGTTTCTTAAATGATCTTCCCTTCTACAAGCAGGAGGACTTGCACTGTGTAGCTGCTAATGCTTGAAAGCAGCTTTGAAATTCAAGCTGGTTAAAGGATGGCCTCTGCACTTCGTGTACAAAGGACAAGAGTTGGCTCACTTAAACTCCTTCATGCTACTCTGGTTTACAACAGTTGAAAGAAGAATCCAGGGATTTTTATTTCTTTCTGGAAAGAAGGCTATTGCTAGGCCTGTAGCAGCTTCTAGAACTTGTATGTGTATATGAGGCAAGGAAAATATTAATCATTACTTGGGAGGCACCATGGAGATGTCACATTTTGTAGCTCTTAATTTTATGGCTCATTTCTGCCTTTTATGGTATTACTTCAGCAGTTATTTCTGTAAATTCTTACATATTCTTAATGCTTCTTGTGACTACTTTCCTTCGGAGGGAAAAAACATAGAACATTTGCTTGACACATCTCAGAAAGAGAAACACATTTCAACAGAAGCCTCTTTTGGATTTTTTTGTTTGTTTCTTGGATAATTAACTTTGAGGAATTGAAATCCCATGTCAGAACTTGGGGAAGACCTTAACAACTCCTACTAGATGATAAACAAAGACAAAAACTCAGTTGCTTCAAGCAACAGATTGTGTGTCACTGTCTGTCTGTCCAACAGCATTTAGAAAAAAATAGGAATATTTTTTATCAAAATAGGCTTCTACAATTTTTATGAAAAGTTTTTTACATTCCTTCAAAATGTTTTTTCATCTCTTTCATTGGGAACTATTGAGACTTAAGACACTTACATATGCATGATGTATCTCCTACCCAATGCTTCACGTATTTAAAATGCTTCTTTTGACTCTTCCTCAACTCACTGGCCATTTCACTGCTCTTGCACACCAGCATGCCTTTTGGAAAACTATTGTGATGTTTAACACAAACATCATCTATTCAGTGAAGTTGTAATGCAGTACAGTTTGCAGTGCTTGTTATTTACGCACATTTCGAAAGCATGGGGAGTGTGTCTGAGATGACAGCAGTTGTTGTTATATGTAAGGAGCACAAGCTCCCTCAACTCAGGAATGTTTTAGAGGGTGAGCCTGAGTGCTCTCTTGCTGGGTTTTTATAGTCTAATTCCATGTTACTGCAAAGACAGAAATCTGTGTCTCTGTGTGCTACTGAACGCTTTGTTTACCTCAGTGATCTTTGCTGGTGCCTCTTTTTTCTAATTGTGGGTCAGTTCCCCAAGATGTTTTATCTCACTGAATTTCTAAGGAAGAGGGCAGATAAAGAATGTGTTTCTTTTGCTGTTCCATGTGACATTTGAGTTGGTTTTTAAAAAATATTGTGTTTGCCATCAGTAGCTCTTTTATCCTGTTCTTTCTTTGTCGTTTATTTTAGTGATAGATTTTTCTTTCTCCTGAAGAAATAGATATTGTCCATGTGGACTTGGTATGTTGGAGGGTGGTTGGGGGCGAACAAAATGAAATGCCCTTTCACCCATGCAGACAATTGAGATTCAAGCAAGTGTTTATGGTCTGCATCTATTGCTCTCCTCTGCTTTTTTTTTATTATTTATTAAGAAAGTGGTCTTTTGATATGTCTGAAAATCAGCCATCCAAGCTCCTGATTGTTCCAGTTTTAGAATTTTTGACAGCTGAAATGGAATCTGCTTTAGAACAAGAGCATGAATAAAGGTTAAAGGCAGGCATCAGGCACATTGCTGGCAACAGACATCAAAGATTTTATTTTCAGCTGGATATTTAGGGATGGAAAACAAATTTAGTAATAGTTTACTTCTGTTTATAAATCTGAATGTGAGTCAACTGTGTCATGCTGTTGCCTCAAGGAAAGAGGAGGGGTGAAGTGTCTGAGATGGAACTTAGTCTGTAGGATGATATGGTTCTGCTCTCTCAGCTGTTGGTAAGGCAGGAGCTGAGCATGTTCACTTCTGACACTGAATATCGAGAAAAGTGCAGGCAACTGAAAATCCAGACGACAGCAGCAAGAATAATCAAGAGCTGGAAAATACAACTTCTGAAGGAAAGAGCCCTAGCAAGGGAGATTTAAATGAGCTATTCCAGGTAATTCAAAAAACTTTTCTGTGTGTGAGGACACCTTGGTCTAAAGTGCCTTGACAGTTTGAGACGTTTCCTATGTTAGAAGCTTTAAAAACAGGTCGGATATTTTCTAGAACTGGTTTAGGCATAGCAAATTCTGCATTGCAAGTAAGAGAAGGGAGGGAAGAGAGAACCTTTGGACATCTACTCTTGTTTCCTGTGATTTGAGAACTGAGCAATTATAAAGCTCCATTCATACCCATTCTTTCTCAAATGTGTGTGTGTTTTTTAGCATTTTTATTAATTAATTAAATGTCTGGGAAACAAAAGATCAGGCACAGGTAGAAAATTAATTTAGGTTAAATATAATTCTACATTAAAACACTATTTATTTCATTATAAACAAATACAAAAATGATATATGTAGGAGCAAAGGCATGTAAGTTACATTTACAGGATAAAGAAACGCTATTTTAAGAAGCATCATTTCTGAAAAGGTCTTGATTATCCACTGTGAGATTTTTAAAATCTGATTTCCATGGTAAATGGGCCTCATGGTAACCAATGGGTTGAGAATACAGAAGCATAAACACATCTCTCTTTGGGACTGATGTGACTGCAGCCAGAATACAATTTATGTCTAGTTTTCACAGTGGAGCAGATACGAGGGGAAAAGCAGGATTCCTAGAAGAGGCACATTAATATGATAGGCTGGATTAATTTGAGGGTAAAACTTCCTTCCCTGGAAATATTTCAATCAAGATTGACAGGGAAATTTTTTTTCTTCCCTTTTGGAAGAAGCAAATACCCATAAGCCTTAACTCAAAAGAAATAATTCACTGCAATCCTCTGGCTTGCTCCATCAAAGAGATAAAGACTTAGATTATTACATTGGCTCCTTCTGGCTTCATAATTTATTTCGCAAAATGAGGGAGAGGGGGAGGATTAAATGGGAGATTTGCAGCTCTGGTGGGAGTGGGAGGAGGGTTTTCCCATGATTGGCATTTTGTAATCTCTCTCTCTGAAAGTGGTGTTTTCTGTCTTTGTGCCTGATGTTTTTAGGTCATTAGTATTTCTATCGATTTTCATATCAGAGAAATATATTTTAGCTTTTTATCTTCTCACAGCAGGGAAGACACTGTTCATTTACCATCAAGGGAATTCCCCTCAATTCTTGATTTTAATTTTTTTTCAGTAATTGTTTCATTTGTTATTTTGTTGGACACCATAGTTTCTGGAGTCGCATAATTACTGGTGCAAGCTTCTTTCATAGTAAAGAAACTACTGTGCAAATGTGTTCTGAAAACTGTAAAATCTGACAGAAAGGCAGAACCAAGTAGTTGGTGGTGTGGATATTGTACATGTTAAATATATCATGAATTTTTTGGGGGTGTAGAAGAGGCTTGGTTTACATTTCCAGTATTTCGCCATTTATAGATAAAATTATGAAACTATACATACTTCATATTGAGGGAAATGGCAGTAACATCCTATATAAAGGGAATGTCAAGGAAGGTTGCTAACTTCAGAATGATCTTACTGGCAATCTTATTTAGCTGTGAGGCGCTCTCTGCAAACTTTAGTAATCTGGAATTAGTAATCAGTAGGAAAAGTCACTGGGATAGCTGGGGGCTGTAGCAGGTGGTGTTATGAGAAAAGCTGGAGAAGCTAGGCTTGTTCAGCCTGGAGAAGAGAAACGTGGGGGGTGGCAGTGTCCACCAGCCACAGGGAGTGTTGAGAGAAGACAAGTGAAACACTTAGAGGTGCACAATGTAAGAACAATGTATCCCATGTCCAACAGGGAATCTTAGACTTGGATGTAGGGAAAAGCTTTGTCGCCATTATTAAAAGCTGGTTAAAGCTGGGAAAGGATCACCCAGAGGTGCCATGAAGTGTCTATGTCCTTGGACCCCTCTAACAGTGATGGAGCTGGGTGCTGCGCTCCACCTTTCAAGTTACTCTTGCTTTGAGCAGTTCCAGAGGTCCCTGCCTGATTAAGGACATTACAGATTTGTCTTGTAAGGACAGACATCCCTCCCCTTTTTTTCCTGCTTATTACTTGCTACATGCTGAATCTCTAGTACCGAAACCTTACTTTAAAATGGACAGTTTTATTCTGATGTTTGTCTTGTTTTATGAGATGCTCTTAAGAGTTGGACAGCAAGATGAGGAAAGCAATGAACCTGTGTTTATCACCTGCAGTACACTGGTGACATTTCTTTCTGTGGGAAAGGAAGTTTGATGGTGTACCACAAGGTGTAGTGGTAAGGATTATAGCCATCTAGTTTCTCGTGTTTCCCAGCCTTCTGAATTACTGCCTGAAATCTGGAGCTGATGTTGAGATTCACTGTTTTCTCCCTTTCTGTTAGGAGCTGGAGATATGTGTGGGAGGCTTTTTGTCCCACTCCCTTTTCTTCTTGTATCTCTCCAAAATACTTCTTCCTAAACTTTACGAATGCTGCCAGGAGAAATTTTGGCATGTCCTTACCATTTAACTGTTTACTTATTCCTAGTTGATGAGAGTACACCTTTGAAATTACTAAGAATGTTTTGCTTTGGAGTTGGTTGAAAGGATTATTTTGTATCTAATTTGTGACTAAGTGGCTATAGCATTTATTTTAAAATAGGACACCTCCATGTTTAATTTATTTTTTTCAGTTTTGTTGATTTAAAGGAATTTTTCTGCTTAGCTGTTGGTGTTTTCTGGACACTTCTATTAATGTTTGAGCCTAGTAAGGGCAGGTCTTGAGTTCATAGCTGAAGTTCACTTAACAGATGGCCTTCCTTGGCTAACTTGTGTGTTCTCCTCCCCCTCTCTTCCCTTCTCTGGAGAGAGAAGGTCTCTCTGCTCATGGCTGTGAACTTGTGAAAACTGGATTCTACTGGTTTAAGCCTTTATGCATCCAAGCTGGGAATACTCAAGTTCATATGAGTAGTTGTGCTGATGTACACAGTTTTCTTTCTTTTTCAACCTCTTCGTTTTCCTGCTTCCACCCACAAAATCTTCCCCACCCTTCCAGGTTGCCTCTTTGGCCACTCAAACATCCACAGTTTTTCACAAAGCAGCTGGGTGGTTTTCATAAAGCAGAAACTAAACTCCATATTTTAGGATTTAGGGGTTTTAAGAATAAACTTCCTTCTGCCTATTTTTCATATCATCTCCTGTAAACTATCTGTACACTCAAACTTTCTTGCTATCAGATGTAATGACCCCGATGTCCTTGAGCCTCACTGTTTCCTGTTTTAAGTGTGTGGGTCCAGATTTCCCTCTTAACTGGGGCATAAATTAGTTCCTTGGAAACTCTTTGTGTTCTGATGGGTTGGGGCTTCAGGCAGGGATGGAAGGAGAGGGCTTAGCAGTTCTCTGGGATTGATGCCTAATAGCTTCCTCTGAATCCTCACCTCAACTCTCTTTTCCCTTCATTTCTTGGAATAGAATAGATTCAGTGTGCTAAATAGGGTAGAGTTTCCATTTTGTAGCTGAAAGACCATGATTTCTAAGCTTCATAATTTTATAATTTTATGTGAATTCAGTTTCTTGTTAGATATAACCATTAATATCACCAATCTTTCTTTTTCTTCTTTCTTTTCCGTCTTCCACAATTTCTTTGTTGCAGTGCTGATAATGACGCTTGACAAGAGTTACTAATAAAAGATAAAATTAAATACCTCTGAGTGAATCCCATGTCTCATAGCTCAGCATAGGTATCCTTAAAAGGTAGGTTAGTCATACATTCTTCTCAGGGGAAGGTGCATGAAGTGCCAGTACTGTGTTTGGGAGCATTTGGGTTCAGAGACCTGAAGCTGACAAGTATGACTTTAGGATGACAAGTGAGTAAATGAAGCCTTAGTGTTCTGGAGGAGTTCACAAGACGTTCTTGCTTTAGCATGCTTGAACAGCTCTGCACTCTGTCACACCTGCTTTGCACATCAACGTCCAGCTTTGCACCAAATGGCAAAAATTTGACATCCTGAACTTCCTTACTGAGCAATAAATTACATCCTGTTTAATTAAGTATGAACAGAGATCTCCTGCTGATCATGTTTGTTGAGTTTTCTCTTGAAATTAAGGGTGTCTTTCTGTTTATTTTACAATACTTGAGAGCAGTATTGTTTTAGTGAGCCACCTACTTTATCCTTTACCAGCCTGGACTATTTAACAGTAATCAAGCCATTTTACAAAAAGCGCTATCTCAAAGTGGATTCAAATGCAGCTTTACCCAGGAAAGCCATGGAAACGGGTGGTTTTTTTGTTTTTCATATGGAAACAAATGTTCTGGTCTCATACCATGCAAAACTGGAATAGATTCAGGTCAGGCAATGCATATTCGTTCCTTGAGACTCCTTGAAAGTGTTAACTACAGTCATTTCCCTCTCCAGCCCACTCCTTTCACTTCTAACTATGAGAAAGGGAATTCCTTCATGTTTTGGGAATTCTGCCTGCATGTCTCTATGCCTTTATGGATAAAAATCTGTTAAACTTTATCTGCATGGAACAGATTTAATGTGTGAATTGTGTTCTTGGGTGTTGCAATATAAAAATATCAGCATTCACCAAAAATGTATTTCAGTGGTAGGCTTTTTTTCTGGATTACTGTAGACACTTTTATACTTCTTTCAGTATTACAAAATTTGTTATGGGAAGTATTTATCTGGGTGAGTCATGGTAGATCAGCAAAGGTTCCTTGGCTG
Source organism: Cettia cetti (assembly GCA_013401135.1). Taxonomy (NCBI): domain Eukaryota; kingdom Metazoa; phylum Chordata; class Aves; order Passeriformes; family Sylviidae; genus Cettia; species Cettia cetti. Next base: position 95,470 of record VZUI01022787.1, read on the forward strand.
TGATTTAAAATGTCACTGATAAAGCCTGAAACCTTTTCCTTATATAAATGAAGGTGTCCACCAGTCTGCAGTGGCGCCAATTAGTCATGTGCAAGCAGACATGTAATGCCTTTCCTCTCTGATCTTCACCAAACATCTGATTGGAAATCTGTTCAGGACAATAGCAACTGTCTCTTTTCTTGGAAAAGTTGTGAAATACCCATAGGGAGCCTTTGTATGAACTACCAGGTGTGAAAAGTATTCCATAAAAAATTTTTACTAGCCCTTAAACTGGGATGTGACATTACACCCAAAGGAGACTCAAATCAGTTATTTGCTTTATTCATTTCAAAATTGTTCTCCTCTTGCCTGTGTATGGTTTGAGGGTTCAAGTGGCAGCGTTGGGAGTTGAGAAGGCTGTATTGTACTGAACAAAATGAGGGCTGTTCTCCAAAACCCTGTTCCCTGCTACACAGGGTCCATCTATACTGAAGGAAAAAAGAATAAGTAACAACAGATTAGTTGTGCAGGGAACCACACAAAACACATTGCCTGTGTGGAAGATTCAGGCCTCTTCTGACACTGAATTCATCTGCTGCTGAAAAGGTCTCCCCTCCCCCCAGCTTCTGTGAACCAACACCTTATTTTTTCTTTTCTTTTATAATGTCTGTTACAGAACCTTTATGTGTTGGAGGTGGTTGGATATTTTTCTTATTAAAATTTATGTTTTGAATAGTTACCAGGTCACCAAACTGGCTAAATACAAAGAAGGAGGATTTAGCTGAATCTGAGCCAACCATTCACAAGTAAATCTCTTGGGGTCTCTAAATACTGGCAAAGCTCAACATCACTTTGATTTGAAGGTAGATTAAGGATTATATTTATTATATTATAAATATTTTATAAATCTGTTTTTAGCTTTATTGCCATTACATGAAGGTGAAGTTACTTTTTCATCCTTTCTTACCTCTAGCAGCAGACTGGAATGATTTATTTGGATAGGCTGAAAAATGTTAAGTGTTTATACTCTTTCTGTATCCAGTGCATGAAACAGTGCTCAGTGATGTGGCCAGGAATGCATTGGTACAGAACACAGGGAATTTTGGTATCACAAAATGGGGGAGCCATGGAAAAAAAGGGGTTGCCTGGTAAACTTCTTTTTCACACAAACTGGATGTAGATGAATAGTGGTGAATATTTTCAACTTTCATGGCTCCTTGTCTTAAGTCTGGATACTTGTGCCTGATTCCCACTGAGGGGAGTGGTCTCTATGGGATGTTGGAGCTCCTTGACACATCACTCCTGACTTGCTCTTGTGTCTGGTAGGGAAACATCTCTTGCTGTACTTTGCCATCATCCTCTTAGATACAGGGATTCAAATGACAATAGAATTTGCCAGGTGAGTTTATGTAGGAAGAGCTAAGTGTTGGAAACAAGTTGATAGACCTGCCTTCTCCTACCATATATGTGATTTGCCTTTTCCAAACTTCCAGGAGCCTGTTCTGGCAACGTAAAAATGCAGGAATGCTGTGAAATTCTGTCGCAGAAGAGCCCTGTCCACAGGGCTGCACAGTCAGCATCCTTTAGTTCCCCAGTGTATTACACCTGTGCCCCCATTCTCCTCTTTGTCATCTGCACCAGTTGTTTGAACCATTTTGCTCTGCCGTGTGAATTCAATTCAGTCACAAAGCAGAGTCGGGAGGGGGAGGCAGAAGGTATTATAAATCCCATTTCCCTGAAACCTTCACAATTTGGTGCTTTATAAATTTTAGAAATAAAATCCTGAGATGATACATAAATGTTAATGAGCCTTAGCTGGGCTAAAGGCATTGAGATTTGCCTGCAAAAGCCGTCTGGATATCTGTCAGCACAATGTTTGTTCTTCGTATTATTCTTTCAACCTGCTGTAAACAATTTCAATGGCTTCTGGATTTCCCCTTGATATACAAATGAATCTTCAGTGCTGATCCTCCCTTTGACTCTGTATCAGTTCTGATGCCAAGTGGAAACAAAACTCCCTTCTGTGTAATCCTGAGCTGTGTGCTCCTGTGGGACTAGTCCTGACAGGGAAGGAAAGGCAGCCCCAACCCTTTCTCTTCCACCAGCCTTCAGGAGAGTCAAGCCAGAAGAGTGCAGAAAGTCAAGGTGGAGACCTGATCCTTGAAACCTGTCTCCAGGGCATCAGCTCTGGCAAGGAGAAAAAAACAGGGCAAAGGGTGAAATGCAGCTTGCCCCTTCCACAGCTTTGTATAAAGCCTTTGAACCCTTGCCCTAAGGGGAGCCAGGGTGCCCCTGCAGGGCAGGGGGCTTCTAACAATGTGCCTCTTGTGCTAGCTGGCTTCTCCAAATGCTGCAGATCTTGGATTATCTTGTTAATTGCTTCGTCAGAAGGAACCCCCTTCTGGTGTAAGAGTGATTTCCTACTCCTGTTGCTGAATGAAGCTGAAATAAAGCAGTTTAATCTTTACAAAACTATCAACCCTGAAAGAGTTGGGCTATTATTTTAAGTAATGTAATGAGCAAATGCTGTTGGGAAATCATTAAAACAACATATTCACAGCTCCAGACCCTGCTGCCCAACCTGTATTGATGAAACTTTTCCTGTACCAGGAGGATGCAGGTTGATTTTTTTCTGCTAAATTGACAGCAGTGGGGGCAAGATATTTTGCTGCTGCTCTGTATTGCATTTCCATCACAGGAAACTTGTAGTCAAATACAGGGTATTGGTGTAAGTATGGGTGAATGGTATGAGTGAACATTCATAATGATTTCTTCATAGTGGTTTGAAATTCGAGTTGGTAGAATTAATTTTTAGCTATACTATTTTTTTCCTGGGAATGCTGAATGGTTCACACTTTTGTAGCATGCTGTGTTCAGTCTGAAGGTAGGCTGGTGGGGGTTTTTTTCTTAATTGAAAAGCTTCTCAGATCTGCAAAGAAAATAGTAAATTGTACCCTACAATAACTAGTGATTTAAAACTTTTGCAATCAACATATAAGATGTATATACTCCTGCATTTCCTGTCCTGTTGGATGTGGAGCAATGATCTGGAATTTGCTTTCCATGTTCACAGTTCCTTGACTATATATAATCAGCTACCCTGCCCCAAGGATTGTATTTGGAGCAGTTATTTTATTTTCATTTTTTTATTCTTAGGTATATACAGTTTTGACCATGGCCAAAAGATGGAGTGTGTACCAGGGATGTAATAAATTCAGGTTGATAGCTCAAATGAAACAGAACAGGGGTAGATTGAGCTCGAGCTGCCCACCAAGATGTAGGGGTTTCTAAGCATAGTTGGTGGCACTGAGTGATTGCAGGCATCCCATGCAGGTTTGAAAGCACTGGGAAAGTATCTCAGAATAATTCTGTTGCAGAAAAGAAAGAAGCAACTCTAAAACTTCAGATCAGTATGAGGGACAGAAAAGCTTAACCAAGTTTCTGAATACAGAATTCATCTGTACACGCAGTGAAATAAAGTTTTCAGAGGAGCTTCAAGATCTTTGGAATGAGGCTGCTGAAAAACATGGCAAGCAAATTGCTAGCATAAGGCAAAATACAGATGGAATACGCAGGCCTGTGTTCTTCCTTCAGAAAAGCACTTTTTTTTTTTGGTGTTACAATTTTGTAAAATAACACCTACAGCAACTGTTTTTTGGAGTTAAATTGCCACCTCCATAGTTCTCCTTTGTATAGATGTTGTTCAGCTGACAGGAACTGGAGCACTGAATATTTCTGGATCCTCATGATGGGCAGGTTTCTAAAGCTCATCATGCTTTGTGTTGTTCAGTAACAGCAGGGGACAGGTGATGAAGGTGACAGATGAGCTGATCCAGCAGAAGCTCTGCGTCATTTCTTTGTCTGTACATTGCACATGTGCAGTCTTTCTGCAAGGTTTTCTCAAGGAGACAGCCAAAACTAGGGAGAGAGCTCTACAGTGTGGGAGAAATTGTTTAATAACAGCTGAGACCCTAATTAGCTGTAATCCTAAAGAAAGAAAATGAAGACGATTTAGGATGTATTTTTTGAGGGGAAAAAATTGATTATTCTTCCATTTCCATATTGCCTTCACCTGTGAAGAAAGAATTATTGTATTCTAAGATTTTTAGTATTTTGGCATTGAACTCTCAGCTATAAGGCTAAATCAGATGACCCAATACTTGTTCTTTTTCACTCACTTCTTTCCATCAATGCTCTTTGAGTTTGACCTTGGAGGTAGAATCAGATTTCATAAGGGAAATGAAAATCTCATTTTCACACAGATGTTGGATATCAAAACCAGACACATATTAGAAAGCTTGATCTGATGAGCTATGCATATGGTTTAATTTTTTTCAGTAGAAAATGTAATTAAATTGTCTGGTGTTCCTGGATTAGCCCATACTGCTTCATGCTGTAATCTTGCATGAAGATCTTAAGTGTGTGGTTTTGATATTTCTGGTATATGTAAGCTCTTTTTATTGTGAAGGATTGGTATCTGGCTCAATTTATTTACTAATTAACCTTCCTTTTTTCACTGATTGTCAAAGATGGTGTGCTGTGTGGTCATAGATAAATTTATCCTCTATTGTTACTCTGGGAAGAATGCTTTTAAACTTTGATTTCTCTAAATATTAATACTAACTGTGAAGCCTTTTTAATGGTAGAAGAAAATAATCATTTTGTGTAGCATAGATTTCTTTACTGTATGTTTTCCTAAGTATACTATGAAATTTGGGTCATAGTGATTCCTGGGTATGACACTTCCTAGAGGAGAATCACAGAAGATAATTTCAAACATACTATTTTGCTTTTTTTCCTTTTCTTCAACAGGAAGTAATTGTGGATGAGGAGAAGGGGAGCAGAGAGGCATTGGCAGACATAATGTTTTTCAGGGAGAAAGTGAATAAATAAATACAAAGAGCTGAGCTGAGCCTTCAGCTCTGCATGAAGATGCGTGCGGACTTTGCAGATCAGCTGTCTCTAGAAACCCTGGAAGTGAAGCATGTAGGGTGTGCCCACATACCCCCATGGATGTGTAAGAGCATCTCCTTGCCTGTTTAACAACAGCAGGGACAGAGCAGCAGCCCAACACGTGATGGCAACCAAGGTCTGTGTGCTGGGAGTCCCTGGAAGGGAGGCATCCTGTGCTGCTGGGGGTGGAATGTGCTGCCATGTCTGCCTTGCTGCTGTCAGACGTGCTGGCTCAGGGGAGCAGGAATGTGTGATGGGACACTTGTATGCCTTCTTCCCATTTGGATGTACCACTCGTCTTCTCCACTCTAGAAAATGAAAATAGCCACCTTTTTCCCATGGTGCAGGTGTTTGTCCCTTTGTGGTGTAAGGCTCCTTTAATGTGGGTCAGACAAAGTGTGCAGAGTGGTTTTCTGACTCCTGTCCAAGGAAAACCTTGGGTCAGCTGGCATACTGCTTTCAGAGAGCTGGCTCAGCTGAGCCTTCCTAGAGCTGGCAAATGAGCTGCCTGTTCAGTCATGAGGAGCCTGCAGCAGGCAGGGGTGCATCACTGGGGCATGGCATGGTGCAGGGTAATAGGCAGGTAAGACATCAAGTACCTGCTGTAGGTATTTAGACTCCCAGCCACCTGGGCAATTCCAGCTTGAAGAGTGGCTGAGGAGGCCAAAAGAATACGTGCTCAAAGCATGGAGCGTGACTTCAGGGAGGGAAAGTGAATTGCCCACTTTGATATCCCTCAGTCAGAGAGCCCCCAGCGGACAAAAAGTCAAAGATTGTAAACCAGGTTGTATCTGGCTTTTGCTTAGGTGCTCACAGTATTTCTTGTGCTTTAACTAAATGCGTTTTATACTGATTTATGTAGGCAGGCACTGGAGCTTCTTTCTGTGAATCCTGCACCTGCTGCTGGCCAAGCTGAGACCCTCACTTTCAGTGGCAGGGTTTTGGTGGCAGGGACACTGTCCCCTCAAGGCAGCTTGGTGTGGTAGAAGGAGGTGGCAGAATGAAGGAATAAAAGAAGTGTTGGCCTGCTTCCTTGGAGCAGGTGACCCTTCTCCAAGTGACTTTCTGCAGCACAGTGATGGCTGTGCCGCTGTGTCTGTCACTGCCTTGTGTGCTGTTGGGTCTTGCTTTGCTGGGTGTGCAGGAGTGCAGTTGTAAAAAAAGGACTGGACTTTTTTGAGGAAAAATGTGCTTCAAACGAGCATAATTTATGCCATTTCAAAGGCAGAGGTTTTCAGGTGTCTTTGCCTCTCTGTTTCCTGTGTTCAGAAATCTCAGCTGAAGTAGTCATTTTCCTGAAAGGAATATTAAGCTGTCAGGAAAACTTTGTAACAACTCCAGCAGACTGATCTTATGATGGGTTTTGGTTTTGAGTTACTTTTCCTTTGGGATGTCCCAGTTTTTCTGGTCTCTAAGCACCCTCTGCCTCCCTTTCTAAATACCTACAGTAACCAGTTCTAATTGTCTGAAACCCTAATATCCATTTTCCCACCCATGGCATCTTTACAACTTTAAATCTATGTGCTAAGGCAAAGTACCCAGTATGGATTTGGCTTAATTATTCAAGGATTTTTTTTTTCTTTTAATGAAAGTTTTAATATTTTTCCTAACCTCAGAGGCAGATTTAAGATCACCTTGTTTTACAACCAAAGTTCTTTTGCAGAAATTTAAAGTACAGGATTTCCCTGGAATACTTGCAGCTGCCAATGTTAGCTTTTATACTTGGAAATCAGTATGTAATAATATATCTCATGATAATCTAGCAGCTGGGGAAGACCATGTCACTCAAAAACAGGAGGCCATCCATGCTCATAATTATCACTTCACAGCCCTTTCAATGAAAGGATACAAGGTATGATTGGTACAAGAATGCCTTTCAAGGAGAGATGTCCAGTATTAGTGAGAAGTTTTCACTAGAAACACAAAGAGGAAAAATATTCACTAGTACAACTCTTTAACTCATGAATTATCATTTAGATGGAGAAAACAAAATCCTGTAAGTGGTGGTCTGAAAACATTTTTGGAATTAAACCACCCCATGTATAGTCTGTAGCATTTTTTTCTGTCAAGCTGTTTTAGGCTAGGCTGGCAGCCTCTAGTAATGGGTTTCATTTGGCTCTCAGCAAGCTGGCAGGCATCTTACAAGAGGGAAAAATTGGCTGGGCATTCTGTTTCTTTATACCTTTTGGATTCAGCTATGGTAAGTTGAACTGCCAGAGAGAGGTTTAGATGGTACCCTCCTTAGTTAGGGTAGTGAAACAAAATGTGTGTGACGGAATGCATTCAAGAGAACTGAGGCAGATGCATATCTTGCTTAGATCTGCATTTTAGATTTATCATCTCTGTTGCCTTCTTGAGTAGCAGTGAAAATTAAATGAAGTGGCAGTGCTGAAGCAATGTGCTCTTACTCATCATCTCTATTCACCCACCTTTTCAGCTCATCTCTTCTTTCCCTTTTTTCCTTTTATTTTTTTTTTTCTGGTGACACTTCAGCACATGCTGTGAACATATGCCAAAATGCTCATTCTTAAAAGCTGCCTTCATTCATCTTGAGCTGTTATCAAGAGCTTTGTCTGCTTCCTGGGTAAATTGCACAACGCTGAATCAATGTCCTCTTGTGCTGGAAACCAGACAATTCTGACAAACTGTTGCGTTCATAGGGAGTGAGTGAAGAGATGGCTTAGCTCATGCAGAATGCAAGGATCAAAACACCTTCTGCCTCTCAACTGAGGCGGTGATACAAACGTGACTGCTGATCCTAAACAAAAAAAAATTAGAAGTGTTTGCTTGCTGCAAGTTACTTTGTATGCTTGATAGATATTCCAGCATTACAGATGACAGTTTTTGGAGCATAAGCTCCTATGTGTACTTCATCAAGGTGATTTTCAGATCATGTATTATTTTGGCTCTGCACTTGTTTTAAATTCTCCTTAATGTAATTTTAGCTGTAGCATGAATGTACTTAAAGCTGAATACTCTCCTTGACAGGAAACCTCAGATGAATAAACCAGACCTATTGTGTAATTAAAGAGTTTCTTTGGAAATTGGCTTCATTTCAGTTTTTAAAATGTTGTTTAATTTGTTCCAGAAGTAAAGTGAACTTTTTTATTTTCAGAACTTGGTCATGATTGCTGGTGGTCAGAGCTATAATAAATTGAATTCCTTTCTAATAAATTGAATTCCTTCCTAATTTAAACACATTGTAAACATGTAAACTAAGCTATAGTCTGCATTGACAGGCATTGACAGTACAAAGTGATAGTACCTTTCCAAAGAAAATTGTCTTTTTAATTATATAGAATGACAGCAGCTACTTCTTTCCATTGCAGATCACAAATGTTAGGAACTGGTTTGAGTCACAGGTTCTGCAGTAATTTGAATATAATACTTTAGTAGATTTATGTTGAGGGAGAGGGGAGAAGAGGAAAAATACAGGCTCTGCTAGAAACTACATATATATTTAGCAAGCAAATGAGATACAAGCTTTGAAACAATAAGCTGCTCTATAATGCACAGACAGTCTTTCAGGATACCAAGCCTCAGCTCTGAAGTCTCCACATTGATAAAAATGTTTAACTGAATGAAATAAGTTTATTCTGTCTCATGTTAAAGCCCTGTTAAGCTACTGAGAACTGACTGAGCTTCTGACTCAGTCATTGTTCCTGTTTTTTATAACTCCTCCCATTCAGTTAATTAAAAAACCTGTTCCTGAGCAGGAGACAAAAGCACTTTTTATACAGAATTGATCTATGTGCATTTTAAAGATTTCTGCTCCGTGAATGCACTTTTTCTTTAGCTTTATTTACTGCAGCACAAGTGGCTGCCAGTGCTGTGGATGTGACACCCTCCCCTTGGGTGGAGGACACACCGTCCTACACTTTGGGCCAGAGTGTGTTGCCCACGGGATGGGGTCAGAACCTGAAAGGCACAAAAGACTCTCAGTAAGCAAGAAGGGAATGAATGGTGCTCAAATCAGGCCACAGAAATGGGGATATTCATGTGGGAGTAGCAGGAGGAAAAAGATCTGTCAGCAAAAGAGCAGAAAATGTAAGAAGCGGTGGGTTTGCAATTGAAGACAAGTGTCTTTGCACTGTGGCAGAAACATTAAGAGCTTGAGCTTTGGTGAGTGCTGGCTTTGAGGCTTTTGCCAGATAAATAAATAAATCTCTTACTCAGTAAGGCAAAGTTAATGATTAAGCTCAGAGATTGCTGCTGTTATTTTAGTGAAAGTTTTGACTTAGCAAGAAACAGAAGAATGTGTATGAATTTGTTTGGGAGAGCTGCTTTTTCTTTGCAGATTTATTTTTTAAGAGATGGATACCAAATCAAAAAAGTTGTCTGGTGTAAATCCACAGCTTGCTCGTGGTTAGGATCCCTGGAATCCATATTGCGGTAAAATTGCACTTCTGCACATCTTAAATCTCTCCCTATAATTGCAAATCTCTCATTTTTTTAAATCAAAGTGAAATGATAGGATTCAGAGCAGGCCTGACACAGAGGATGGAACTTGCTTGTTTCTAATTTGCAGAAGTTGGCTCTCTTCAATGCAATCAAATTTTGGTCCCCTAAAATTATTAGCCATTTTCAAACTCATCTGTTTCTCTAAGAATGAAGCCTCTTCCATCTGTCACCATAACATTTTTCTGTTGCCACAGGTGAACACAGTTTCTTTTTTGAATGCTGTCTGATTTTTATCTTTCTGTCAGTGCAAAAAATAATCTTTTTGAACAAATTTAGGCACTGGAATTAAAAGAAACTGTTCCGCTACAACTGCACTGAACTCAGGACCTGAAATATTGCTGCCCTCAGAAAATGCTCTCGTTTCTTTCATTGACACTTCATTTGCACAAAGAACTGAAGTTCGCTGTTTAGCAACCAAAGTGGCAAGCATGAAAGGTAGATTTTCTGTGAGGAGGCATCTGCTGATGCAAGGGAAGGATGTCATTGGGTTTCTGCACTCATTAGGAACTTGCAGTGCATTATCCCCATGCAGATTATGGACTACAACTGCTCTGTTGCTGATGCCGGCATATGCCCACAGGAACAGATTTTGTTATTGTGTTTTCTCCAAGTTATTAATTACAAATTTGTTTTGAAATAAAAGGAAAAGGGATTTTCTCCGTCAACACTGAGGAGGAAACCTTACACATTCATAGTTTCTTCTGAAATCAGTTTTAATGAGGTGAGTAATCTGTGATATAAAGGCAGAATATTTGGATGCAGCTGTGATACAAAATCCCAGCGTACTTGGCTAACCTTTAACAGGTATTCTAACATAGTCTGTTTGAATCTGCTTAAAACTAGTAATATTAATTTCATGTGTTAACCAGGAGTTTATTCTGTTACTCTCATCTCAACTTTCTTCTGTGCTTTAATTAAATGTTAATCTGTTGTAGGCAACCCTATTCATTTAGTGTGTGTATGTCTTGGGATGGATATATACTGATGATCTGGGGAGAGATCACCTAGCTGTGACTAGATCCAAAGGCAGATTAGGTCTGTGTTGCTTCTTACTTTTAAAGGTAGGTGATGTCTTTCACTAAAATAGAAAAATCTGTGGGCACAGCAGTGCAAAGTTCTGTTAAGGGTCTTATCTGCCAGCCAGTGCAAGGTTTGATGTTCAGTTTGCATTGACATATCTAAGCTCGGTCTCTGCTCCTTAGGATTGATTTCTAGCCCTGAATCAGTGCTAATGTATAAGTGAAAGCAATGCATTTACTTAGTAAAGGCAAGTGTTTCAAAGTATAGTAAGAACTGTAACCGTATGAGTTCTCTCTTTTGATTCTGCTCATGGTCTTTTCTGGTAGTTTTTGCTAGAGGCTTCTAAGTGAGGGATTAAATTGTCTTTACCTTCTTATCAAGTCTTCCTCTCTGGTGGCAGGCAGTTCCATTGGATGTTCTCATAAGGATACTGGATGCTGCTACAGTGGCTGGAGCCATAAGCTTTCAGTGACTATTAAATATTGTCATAACCGAGATCTGCGTGGATATTACCCACTCCAGTACCAAGAGAACGATGCTTATACTCACACAAGGAAAGCTTTTGTCATTGGGCAGGCACTGTAAAATGTGGTCACCTCAATACTGTTTCATGCAAGCTGTGGTTTAGTTGGGTTAGTTTCTGTAACTTTTCTCTCTTTCTCTCAATCCGTTTTTGAGCTGTGATCAGGGTAAAGTGCTGATACTGACCAGGAGAGCATCCCGTCTTCATGTGTATGTCTTTATGTTCTTACTCTTCAACAGGAAACTTACCACAGCTTTTGTTAATAGTAATTAGGAAAGGCAGACAGTGTGGTACTCATCAGAGTCCTCGGCATTGTCAGTTGAGTGTGTGAACTAACACACTGCTTATGGAACATACTCTGCATGTCTGTTGGAAGCACATGGGAAAGAAAGAAAATTATGCTAATTATAGGCTAGATCAATGATAATCCAGTAAGTTAAATCTAGTTAACTTACAGTCCAGACACTCGAAACACGTGACCCTGAAAATGAAACATTTCATTGTGGTAATCTTGTATTTGTGATGATAATAACTGATGAAACAAAGGTTGGAGGTTAGGCTTGTTTTCCCTGTCTGTCTTTTTACATCATCTGTAACCTAAAATTCCCTCTCTTGTAATATCTGCGAGTTAAATCTGCTTTAAGCTATCATCAGTCACTATTTGAACTGATTTTTCTTTGTTATGCTGCCAACAGAATCTTTCTCCTTTTTTTGTTAATGCTACTTACAAATCATAAAAGTAAGATAAGACAGAAGAGAGTGCTAGGCTGTACCATCCCCTTTGCTGTGCCAGCACAGGATTAGAGGGTTTGATTAGCAAGCATTGCATTGCTGTGTGGGAAACTTGGTTGGATTCCCTTCCTTGATCTCTCAGATGGTGTCTGTGCATACGCACAGGTGATGTGTCAGTGGGCTGATGCTCTGCTTCAACATGTCTCACCAGGTTGTGCTGCCTGACTCATTCTCTCTTGGTTGATTGGGTGTTTGTGCCACAGACATGACACAGTGAGGAATAAAGGCATTTAAGCCTTCAAAAACTTCATAATAACTTCCAAGAAGTAAAACTACTCATTCTGAAGGGCTCCTTCCCCATGAAATGTTACACAATATCTGCTGACTGAATGTGCCTTTGTGCCTTGCCCTCTGCTTTGCAGTGCCATGAGTTTAGCTCCAGTACACTTGATGAATTCTTCTTGTGTTATGTTTACTTAGATCTGTCTCTAGTTCATGTTCTGTCTGTTTTTTTAATACATTTCCAAAATTTCCGGAAGATTGAGTATAGATTGGGACACAGGAGGTCCTCTTCTTCACCCGTCTCCTCAAGAAAATGTATTGACAGGCAGTTCTTAAAAAAACAGAAGCAATATTTCGGTTTCTTACAGCTGTTTCAAGATGATTATGCCTTAAGAATCAATCGTAGGATTTCTAGTTTGTGTCCCAGTTGTCATCCTTTGGAAGCTGTGCACCAAAGATACACTTCTGCATTTTCCTGTTGTATTCTCCAGCCTTTTATAGTTTCCTGTATGCCTTCAGCAGGTTACAATGTGAGAATAAACAAAGTTCTCATGAATAACTCCAAAAAATACCCTCTCTGCCTCCAAGCCTTTCTTTCTGTAGCTCTCAGAAACTATCAGTGTGATAGATGAGGATGAACCTGTGCCACTGGGTTATCTTGCTCTTGGTTTGACTGAGGGGTTGAACATCCATGTTAGTTTGCTGCCATATCCCAACCTGAGATGAAATCTGCTGCTCCTTCAATGGAGAGTTCAGAGATAACAGAGCAGGTGATTCACTTTCCGGTCTCCTCTGTGAGCAGTGAGCCTGCCTGCACTAGTCCTTTTGTGGACTATGGTCTGTCCCTGCTGTTAAAGACAGCATTCTGTAATTCCATTTACACTTGCAATTTCTCTTTTTGCAGTGGGGCTCTGCTGATGAGTGTGCCTGCACTCTTCTCTCCTCTGGAGAGCTGGGAACAAATGCTCAGCTTCGACAAGCTGGAAGATGACAAAAGTGAAGCGAGGCATATATTTCCCACTCATCATTGCTTCTGCGTGTCCTTCAAAGCCTTTCACCCTGCCTTAGTGATAGGTCCCTGAAAGAGCTTTAGTATTAGTTTTACACTGGGTCCCAGTTAGCCACATGATAGCTCTGTCAAAGATTGTGATGGGCTCTTCTTCCTTTTCTCAGGTCTAGACAGCTACAGCCACTGCTAGGGCAACATTTCTTGCAACAACAAAATGCCACATTTATGTTCTATGCAAAGACATATTGGCAAATGTAATTATAAATTGAAAGTTGACTTTTTTTTTTTTAATTGCAGGTAGGCTGAAGTGTTATAGCTTAATCTATTATTTTAGAGTCTTTAATTTGCCATACTATCTCTTGACTGGCTTTATCTAAGGATTAGTTAGGGATGAAGTAGCTCTACCATATGATCTAGTTGATGGGCTGACAGGGGAGGCCATAAACTGAGATTTCCTTCCATTGTCCCCCACTAAAATAAATTTATATCTGTATCAGGCATTGAGGAGAGTTGTACACACAGTCAGATAGACTGTACAGGTGTGTCTAAGAACCAGATGTGTACTTTTGGCTTATGCTCTTTAACTCTGCCCAGTTATATCAAAGATCATCATTTTGTGAAAAAAAACAAAGTAATTTGCCATCAGTGTTGTGCACAGGAATGCTGAAAAATGTAGGCAAGAACTGTCATTTTCCAAAATTATGTTATTCTGGCAGGTAGAACCTTTCCTTTTTGAGTAGCTCTGCAGTTCTTTGAAATACTAAAATGCAGTCAGCAGTCAACAAATAATATGAAACATAAACCTCTGCAGTACTTTTGCTACCCTGCTGTGCTGTCTGCGTGTTCTTGAGAAGAACTGGGCCTTGCACACAGTCTCATAGAGGGCTGTGAGACTCACTAAATAATCAAAGCTGCTGAAAAAAAATACAGCTCCTGCCTCCTTGGAGAAACATTTAGCAGCTAACCCAGCTGAGCAGATGTTTCAGTGACCTTCCATGTTTCCTATTGATGGCATGCATTTTTATTTTTTTTTTTCAGCAGTGTTTTGTTTTCCAGGTTTTCTTTTTGGTGTATGAGCATAAATGTCTTCTCATGCTTTTATATGAATGAAAACTTGACTGTTTGTCCAGACAGTGAATGTTTAACATAGATAAAGACTGCCTGGGTCTAGGTACAGTGCAGACTCTGTACAGAATGAATGTTTCTGTTTTGGAAACACTCTGGACTGTTGGAAACTGCTAGACTATTTGAGGGTAAGGGGTAAGTCACTGTGAAAACCAGGGGATCTTACATCACAGAAATAACCTGTATCAGCTGGGTTGGAGTTAGGAACGTGTGTAAGCCTGCAAGAACCTAAGCAATGGAAGCAGCAGAAGCTGGGACAGAAAGGGCTGATTAATGCCCCTGCTCACGGCCGTTCCATGGCCAGTCTGGCCAGAAGGAAGATGGTCTGATCTTCCTGCTCCTAATGGGTTTTAATAAATGCCTTCATAAACTGGAGAATTAACACTGGTTTAGGGCCTTCCTTGCCTTTTTAGCTTTCCAGACTCATTTCCACCAGTAGTAGATTTACTGTCTTTGCTGTAAGTACCTTCACAGAGAAATAAGGATTCACAATCTACAGAGATAATATATACTAGGATAAAACTGTTCCAATACTGTGCCTGCCAGAGGCCAGACAGAAAGATAAAGAGATATAAAGCTTGCAGTAGTTGTTCATTTCTCCCTTGCATGTGGCTGCAAAGGAATAGCCATACCTGCTCAGTGGACCATGCAGGTATTATGAATCTTTGGTCTTTCTGAACCTTCACTGATTTACTTCAGAAACATTTCATTATTCTTTTTGTGCTAGTGAGAGAGAAGGGTGAGCTTCTATAAAAGTATAGTTTTAGCTTTATATTTGCTTTTTTTTTTTTTTTTTTTTGTTGAATTCCTTAT
>VZUI01022787.1:110380-209043 GCA_013401135.1 Cettia cetti
GTTTTAGCTTTATATTTGCTTTTTTTTTTTTTTTTTTGTTGAATTCCTTATTAACACAAAGTGAAATTGCCCTGTGGATTGTTCAAGCTTGCTGTCAATTTTGTGAAGCCCTCCAATTAAATTCTGCCTCTCAAAAAGTGTCATAAATTTCCATGTTAACATGCAGTCAAGCCATACTTATGTCCGTTAAACTTGTGTTTCAGCTGTGCTGATTTTGGTTTTTTTATGGAGGTTTGAATAGAGACCAGGGAAAACATAGCAAGAAATTCTGCTTCCTCTCCGTTAGTTAGTTAGTTACTGACATCTGGTTCAAATGTGTATTGTAGGCTCGTCTTCAGCCCTTCTTTCTCTCCTTCCAATAAAAAAGTCTGCATTTTTCAATGAGGAAATAAAATTTTCAAAACTGTCTATAGAAAATCCCAAATTATAAACCCATCTTTTTCAAGAAAGAGGCATTTTAACATCTAGCACTGACAGCTCCCATGCACAGCATACTTCTTGATTTCGTAACAGGCGGAGATTAATGCTGCCCTTCTATTCTGTGCTTTGGGATCTGTGTGTACTCCTCTGTCGTCAACCTCCTCATGAACTGCTGCTTATTAGCAGTGAGGGCACAGACGGCTTTGTGTTTGTGAGGCTCAGCTGAAGGACAGGGAGGATGGCACAGATAGTGACACAGACAGCTCTGAGCGTCGCTTTGTACCCAACCAAAGCTCCCAATGATGATTTTTTTTTTCTTTTTATCCTTTTTTTCCTTTTTTTTTTCAGGAATGTGTAATTCTGCAGTAAAGAGCAGACTCTGCTCCCAGTTGTGCACAGCCTAAAGCATTTGTTCTGTGCAGAGGAATTTGGGACTTTTTTTGTAGAGCTTTGGGTTCCAGGGAGTAACTGGCCTTGTCTTGCCACCAGATTGACTGTTGTTAAATGTATAACACTCACAGTAAAAGAGTATTATTATTCTTTCAGAGTAACTAGAGAACCTAGAATTAAAGACCACTGCCTCATTGAAAGGGCTGGATGAGTATTGTTCGTGTCATGTATTACTATTCAGTATTTTGTTTTCCTTCCTTGTTCATGTGAATTCATGCTTTGTTCCTGTGCCCAGCTCTGTTCCCACTCTGAAGTGAGAGTTCTCAATTTGTTTATGAAGTAGCAAAATTTCATCACTGCAGTATATTGCAGTTTCAAAACACTGTATAGCTTCCATGCAATATCATATTCACCTCCATTCTGTGCGTAACCACGGAATATCAAATCAGAAGTAATTCCACTGAGTTTAGATCTGTCTGAGATGACATAAACTTGCTGTGGCCTGGAGTTTTTTGTCATTAAAAACTCTAATCACAGCTTGTCTCAAATGGTAGCCACAGTCAGGAATCCTGCAAATCAGGCCCCTGGATCCCAAACTGGGCAATCAGTTAGGGCTGCATCCCAATGGCTGTGTCAGTGATCAGAGGATAACAATCGAAAATAAGCACAGCCTCAGGTCAACCCATGGTGAAGGAACACTGTGTGACATCTGTTAAATTTAAGAGCATCCTGCCCTTAGTGACTATCTGACTACATCTACTGGCTCTGTGCTTTAGAGTAGTGGTTTTTCTGTGCTGTCAAATACTCTCTGGTGCAGCTCATAGTCTCTGCTGCTACACGATGTCCTGGCATGTCCTGACTCCATGCACAAGGGCACGCGACTTCACTCAGCTTCCCCACTCCTCAGTTTCTTTTACAGGAAAGTGGGGTGCCTGTGAGGGAAAGGACCTATGCAGCTGGGGAGTGTAGTAGGCTCTTTGTTAGGCTGTGCCTGACAGGGAAATCCTGAAGACAGGATTTTCATGGTTTATGGGAGACCGTGGATTAAAAAGCACAGCTCTCTCTTCATCTGTCCATGTGCATGCTTTGGCATCAGTCATAATGCATTTTCCAGTATCAGTTAACTGAGCAGCTTCCTGCTAATTTTTCAGATTCCCTTAGCCCAAAGGTGTTGGCTGCCTGGCCCCTCTATTGCTTTGCATCCAAAAGGGCTCAAAGCGGACAGGCTGAGGAATTCAGCTTTAGTATGCTGGCATGTTTTTATTGAGTATGTGAAGCATTTTTCCAAATGCTTGTCTGCTGTCAGGTTTCCTGTGGCTACCCATACTGTCTGCCAGGTATAGCTTTATCACTCCTACAGTTTGTAGTCTTAATCCCAGAAATACTTTAAAGTTGTTGGAAAAAGAGTTTGCCAAAACTTTCAAGATAAGAGGACGTGTCTACAGGGAAAGTTTTAGATACCTTCAGTAAGCAATTAAACAAATTTACAGGGAAGAAAACCTCTGGAGCTGCTAAGCCCAAAACCTTTTCCCTGCTCTGGGCATCCTTGAGCCATGAGTTCCTCTGAGAGCTGTGAAGGAGACTCTGGGTAGTATTTCTAGTTGTGTGTTAAGTCCAGCCTCCTTACATGGCTGTTGCTTACTCCTGTCTAAGGTGTAATGCTGCATGAGGCAGACCTTTAGTCTCGCCCCAAGGAGCCATTCCTGCTGTGGGACATTATGGGAAGGGCTTCCTCAGGTCAGACCAAAACTCCTGTGGCTTCTACCCCAGTGCTGGTCTCCAAAGTACATTAATTGTCTTGGTTGAATATCAAATCATAGCATGTCCTGCAGCAGACACGAAGTTGGGAAAACTCAACTGATTTTGGAAGCATGACGAAGGTTATTAAAACACTGGAGAAATTGTCCTGCAGTGAAAAATACCAGCATCTGTAGCTACCTGCTGATAATACTTCAAAGTTACCACGATCACTTTAGAAAGACAAAACATATGGAAGGGTGTAAAAGGAAGTCCTCTGCCTTGCAAGTTGATTTTCAGTGTTACAACCACAGAGCTGTTGACGTGCTGATCAGAATAAAAGGGTGTGTCCCTGGCAGCAGGTGCTTGGGATGGGCAGCAGCACTGAGCTTCTTGCTCTGGCACCTCTCCTGGAAGGTGGGTGGGTGGGTACACATGTGCACATACCTGGCAGAGGGGTGGGACAGCTTGCTCTCATGGGCATCAGGGCTCGCAGAGTTTGCATTGTCTTCTCCTGTTGTGTGGCCTGAAATAGTTCAGTGTGGGTGAATTCTCCAAATGTGTCACAGAAGTCTCAAGCCTGACGGGATGTAAAGGGGCAGCAGGGTGTTGAGCACGAGAATGCTGAAGGAGTGAGAAAATACTTCTGTAGGAGGCTGACATCCTTGTGTACTGGATGTATTTTAATGAAGTTGAGCACTATTGGGGAACAATAATCCAGTGCATGCATTGCAAATTTTAAAATTTGCAGGTGAAAAAGGGAGGTGCACCAACCATAGATTTTATTCAACCTTTTTCTCATTTCCTAAAGTTGTTTCTTACATCTTCAGCTCTCTCTTGCTGAGACCAGCCTTTAACTTAGTAGTAGCTACCATTTCTAAATTTGGAAAGATCACTCCACTGATTTTAAGCTTAAGTCATGCAAACAGTAACTGTCTAAGCTTTTCTTATCTCTGTATTTATAAAATAAAGTTTTAAAACTCATAGTGCACACTGGTGATTGATGTGCCTGGCTGTCCCTGGCAGATCTGCCTGGGGTGGCTCCCTCCATGTTAGTTCTTGCCTTTTACAAGAGATAGAAAATAGCCAAAGTTTTCATGCTGGGGGGAGGTAAAGTTATCAAGAAACACTTCTTTCTCATCCTCTTGTGAAGGCAGACACCTTCAAAAGAGTTTTAAATGTGTGTGGTTTAATATCTTACGTTAGCTAAAGTTCTCAAAGGGTCTAGTTTATCATTAAGGAAAGTCAGATGCTGTTCCATTCTTAGGGAAGCCCAGGAGCAAAAGGGCTTAGGTTTAGCCCGCCATTTTTTAATAGCTGTTTGATGATGCTAAAAACAAACCCAAATTCCTTATGTTAATTGTTTTGGGGTTTTGTAGTAGAGGGTGTGGTTTCTTTCTGTAAAACTTTTAATATTAAAGACCCAAAAGTGCTATCTGTAGAGATACTGTGACACTGAATTAAGTACACAAATGCAAATGCCTCCATAATTATTTACTATTTCTAGAGAGCATGTGATAAACCAATCTCTTTTAATTTCACTTTGGCTGCCACATAGTCTTTTGATGCCGAGCCAGTGAAAATGAGCGACTTTCATGGCAGGTTCAGGAGACTCTACAATCTTTCGTCTTCTTGTTTGGTTGCTATTAACTGGAAAAATTGACCGAGCAAAATGGTGAGGAAGTTGAGCCAGCAGTTGCCACAGTGACAGTTGTCCAGTATAAATATCTTACAATTCTTCTGTTTATCATCTGTTTTCAGGGCAGTTTAAGCTGCTGGAACAAGACCGAGATATTAAGGAGCCAGTGCAGTATTTTAACAGTGTGGAGGAGGTGGCTAAAGCATTTCCTGAACGAGTTTACGTCATGGAGGAAATAACATTCAACGTTAAGGTAGTCCCTGAATAAATATTTATCCCTGTCTAAATGATTAACTGTTGCAACCTTTATATACATGGCAAGTGAGCAATGGCGCTGAGTGGGGAGTGTGATTTTTTAACAAACGTGCCTTTAGTGTTCCATGTTCGGTGATGGTGCTCTTTGGGATCATTTTTGCAGTCTTAAATCAACATGTCCTCTAAGGGCTCTCCTGCCCTATGGCACTTTGGGGAGCAATCCTGATGATCCATTCAATAATTCATTTAATTAGGATGCTCCTGCCAGATTTTAAACAAATGTTGTTTGTTGCCCCCTTTCTCCTCCCCCTCCAGCAGTCTGAATTTCATTCTCTGCTAAGCAGCAGCTGCTTAAATCCCTCTCCAGAAAGCCTCTTTCTCAGAGAGCACACAGGGTGACATGATGAGGTTGCTTGTCTCAAAATTACTATAGCTAAATAGCATTTTGAATAAAATAACAACAACAAAAAAACCCTCAAAACAAAACCCCACCAAAATAAAAAGACACAGTTGTTCTCTGTGTGCATGTGTGTGTGTTTGTTTGTGCATCGTTCTTAAGCTCATAAATTGATCCCACAAGCGGGTTTGCTATCACCAAACACACTGCAGTGCAGTGGCATGAAACAGTGAAGACACAGCTTGTTCTTCTCTGTCCTACCTACATGTGTAACACTGCACAAGGTAGGTCAGCTCTGCCGTGAGAGCAGAACGCTCTTCAGGCTTATCTGGTTGGTTTGAGCAGCAACATCATCTCAGACTGGTAGAAGAGCGTCCTAGAGCTGGTGTGCAGTGGTGGAGATCCACATTGTGTACCCTGCAGGGGAAACTGGCTGATACTGCTGGTGCAAAACCAGTCTGGAATTTCCTGTTCCTGTGTGTATCAGGATGGGCTTTATATCACAACCTTTTAATGCCTTTTTCCTCTTTCTTGCACTGCTACTGTTGGAAGACACTACTAGTTCACAATTTTTATAGGTGTAAGTGGAAGGGCTCATCAGTTAATTTACTCAGTGACAAAGACTCATGCCTTGCAGAACAGTAGGCTGTTTTTATTTGTGCTCTGCATTAACCTGAGCCTGTAAAACAGAGGCTTTCATGAATGAAGGCTATATGAGAAAGTTGGAACACTTCTGTATCTTTAGGCAAAGGAACAAGAAAATTTCATCTCTGCTCAGAAAAAATCCTTGTGACTGTTAGCCTTATCCAGAGCTGTGCTGTTATTTCTCTTTTGATCAATGACCAAACCAAGAGAATGGCACAGTAGAATGTGCAGCTTTGATTTTCTAGTGGACAAAGTGTCTACAGTCTTGTTTAAACATAAAATGCTATATCTTGAGTTTAATGTGAGTGTTTTTAGAACTCTTTTTCATATGTAGCAAACTGAGAAATAAGCACAGCTTACTGTTAGATATCAAATCCATTTTTAAAAGGTTTTATTGTGATACTCCTTAATGTAAATAACAGTAATAATAATCCAGGTTTAACCTAGTTACACAGTTATCTTGGCAGTATACCTCTTGGCAGTTTTTCCAGTTTCATAGAAGTCTATTCCAAGGTTATCATCTTCCAAAAAATAAATGAACTTAGCAGGATTTATTAAAGTGTTTAATAACCTTTTACATGCAAGAGAATTATGTACGCTAAAATTTTAATATAGGAGAGATTCTGTCAAGCTGATTAGAGCAAAGGGAGGAATACTAAGTACGGTTGATTCCTGTCCAATGCAGCGTGCCTGTTTAAATTCAGAAGAGAGTATCAGAAGGTAGCTAATCCGATATAAAAAGAAAAAAAAAAAGCCTAAAATATCTGATGAAACACTTGAGAAGGAGCTCTGAAGTCTGGGAATTCTTTCTTGTTCCAAATACTCAAGTTTTCAGTGGAAAAATTTTGAAGAAGGAATCTTAGAGTTACAAGGTGACCAGACAGTCACTGTGTGGTTTTGTCTGTGCTTGTTGAGGTGTGCCTGCATGTGCCAGTACACCACGGTTATGATTCCACTTGGTGTGAGCCTTGCTCCTGAGTGTAAATCCTTGGCTGCTCTGGCAGGATTTCACAGCCACTGCTGCTGTTCACCAAAATGCCTTCTCACTGTGATGGGCTGCAAGGTCATTTCCAAGGGGCTTGCTTTATTTTTGCTTCTTGTAGTAGTTAAAGGGAAAAATCAGCCATCTTCTCCTGGTGAGGCAGGGGAGATGGTTCTCCCTTCCTTCCCTGTGGTTTTGCAGCTGGACAGGCTTTCTGGGCAGTGTCCTGAGGCAGGAGGTTGAGGGCCTGCTGGGTGTCTGAAGGACATCTGTTACACATGCCAGCAACTGTCACTAGGAGGGAAAGATGGTATCTTTTCAGAGAATAGTGAACAAAAAATATAGATTAAATAAAATTTTTGTGATGGCTAAAAGTACATAGTAGCTTTTTAGCCCATATGAAATGCACTTGGATTCCCAGTTGATTGTTTCAAGCAGTGGCCAGCAGCATCTACAGGTACAGCAATTTAGAGTGTCCTGGGGATAAGTGAATTTCACTCAGTCAATAGTTTAATCTGTTCCTGATCAAAAATTAGAGGCATTCCGTCCATTCTTCACTGGCCAGATAAGTGAGAACCCTTTTTGTATTAATACTGAGTGCATAACTGAAGATTTGGTTTATGTTATACAGCATTATGCTACAAAGATGAGAAATTTTTGATTCTTTATTGCTAGGAACAAAATACTAAGAATGTTGAGCTACCCCAAGACCCTGTCTTTGGCTGAAGCAACAGGAGTAGATTTCTGCTTTCAACTGCTTGGTTTCATACAGAGGGCAGGGACAGCTATTTGCACTAAGACTTAAAAACAAAGCAAGGAACAACCCGCCCTTCCCCCCCATCATAGTGAGGGCAATTCACAAAAAGTTCCCTTAAAAAAGCAGCAGTATTATCTGATAGATTGAACATTGGACAAGACAGGAATTCCTTCACTCTAAAAACCAGCCCATTTAGTGTTGCAGGACCCTTCAGATCTTCCGGAGTAATATTTTTGTCCTCAAGACATCACTTGGTCTTTCTGGAGAGTCTGAGAAGCTGTGTGTAGACACTTTCTAGGATGGAAAAGTGGGTTAATGAATTAGCCTTACTATTCTTTTCTTACTTATCAAAGCTATTGTATGACTGGTGTGAACTTTTGATACCTGATTTGTTCATCTTTTTAATGTAATCCTCTTTTCAGAGTGATTTACCCACGTTGGCTCATACAATGTGCATTTTGGCAGAAAGAAATCTGCAGTGAAAACTTCTCTCTCTCTTTTTTTTTTTCCTTTTTCCTTTTTTTTTTTTTTTTGGCAGGTGTTAATGTGGTACAGTGGAGCAAAATTTATCTCCTGACTGTAATTCTAGTGCCTCTGATAAACTCACCTTGAGTTGCCATAAAGCACATATATAGTAGGTTGTAACCTACAGTGACATTCTTAAGTGCTGCAGTAGTGACTTTCTTGAAATGAGGTGGTGTGTAGATTTTGGCTCCAGACTTTCAGGCAATCCATAACACTTCACCTCAAGAATTAGTGCTTTAGTGGCCTTGTGGCTTGATGCCAGCCTCACAAAGCAACAAGAGTCAGCTCCAGGCAGTTTGGGTTTTTTCTTCATTTTCCCCTTTGCCCCCAGTACACGCAGGCTCAACACCTCGTGCGTTGGCATTGCAGTCCTGTGGCTGCCTCTTTTCCTCCTGGGAAAAGGTGGGTGGTCAGAGTCAGAGAAACAGAGGAAGCAGAGCTGCTGCTGCTGCGTGCCTGTGTTGGGGTACCTGTGGGAGGAGTCCTGCTCCCAAAGGAGCCTGCATGGCAAGCGCCATAGCCTCGGTGACTCCTGACATCTCACAGAAAGAGATGCTCCGTGTTATAACTCTGCAGTGCTACCTGACACATTTTGGGCCAGTTTTAGACCACTGATTTATTTGAGACATCCTTAAAGAGCACTGAAGCCAGCGCTAATGTAGCAATTAAGCAAAGTCCCTCTTATCCCAGAGGGAAATACATGTATGCTAGCATGAAGACTTTTACTTGTTTATTCTGTCTCGGGAAACAGACATTTATAAAAGAAGAATGAGATACTGTCTTGCTGAATTTAGCCAACTTCCTTGAAAAAATTTGCTCTTTTTTTTCTGCTGATAGCTCTTCTGAAGACTCTCTTTTGCATTTTAAAAATCTTTTTTCCGATTTTGTGACCTGTAAAAAATACATCAGGTACATATTATCTATTAAATATCCATTGTGTGTGATTGGTCCTGTGCCTCAAATAGTAAAAACTATATGCTGTAGCTATGAATCAGAGGCCTCACAGTTACAAAGAGTTCTAACAAACAAACAAACAAACAAAACAAAAAATAAAAATTTAAAAAAAAATTAAAAATCACAATTGTATTTTTAAAGTGAATGCAATTCTTGCATTACTCTAATAAAATCTAGCAGATATATCAACCAATATAAAGCCACAAATCATTTTTTTAAAGGTGTTCATACGTGTCCAATTAATGACTTCTGCTTCAAACTATAACAAATTAGAACAATTGGAGTCCAAGACAGCATATTGACTCAGGTGTTATCAAAATCTATTGTTCCAAGTTAGCCTTTCCTTAAGCAAAAGGAGAAGTGTAGCTGAGGTTTTCCAAAAGAACATTTCCTAAATAGTCATTCACTACTTTTCTGATGCCTGTCTTCTGCTGGACTTAAGAGTTGGTTTTTCAATGTTACTGAAATTGTGCAAATAAAATATAAAATATAATAGTAACTTAAACCACTGCTGTTTTGCAGTGTGTTTGGTAAGGTGTCTGTATGCCTGTAAACTTTCTGGTCAGCATCTTGGCATCAATAATGAACAGTGTGGATCAACAGCTGACAGTCAGAAGGGAGAAGGCAAGTATTACAGGGAGGAAGTTCTGGTTCTGTGGGTCTTCTGCATTCATTGCTCAGCTTCAATATCAACAAGAAATTCCTAGATGGCTTTGGAGTGTATTGTGGCAAGCACTGCCTCTTTTACAAAGCTGGGATCACTGGTTATTCTCACCTGTTAAAATAAAAACTGGCTGGGAAGAGCCAAAGAGGGGCAAGTGCAAAGTAAAACAGCAGAAGTTGTTCTTACAGTCCATGAAACATTATTGTTAAAATGTATAAAGCCCTCTCTGGATATGTGATACAGCTGAGTGAAAGCTTCTTGGGTGTTTTCTGCCTTCTATAGCGTTACCTCTTTTCCAGAATTATTATGGGACTACAGGAGTTTACACAAAAATGTATAATTATTTCTGCACTAGTCTGTGTTCTGGACCACCTTAACTCTATCACTCTGCACTGCTTCTTGTGTCCATCATACACCAGTGATGTGTCATATTTGCCATCTGGGACCTGCCACTAGCAGGTCCAAGTGTCTGAGGTAATGTAGGGCTCTGCTGCATCCCGCCAGCAACTGCATAGCAGGAAGCAGAGGATGCCCAGAGAATGCTCTGAGCAGGGTTGTGAAGATGCAAATCCTGCTGGTCACTGCTGAAAGCTTAGAAAGTAGAGGGAGATGGGTCTGGTCTGTGGCTACCCATTCTGCCTTCTAAGAATAATTTATGATATGCACTTTCATGTTGTCTATAAGTGTACTATTTGGCATAGAACCATAGAATCATTTAGGTTGGAAAAGACCTTTGAGATCATCGAGTCCATCCATTAACCCAGCACTGCCAAGTCCACCAGTAAACTATGTCCCTAAGTGCCACGTCTTCACGTCTTATAAATGCTTCCAGGAATTGTGACACAACCACTTTCCTGGGAAGCCTGTCCCAGTGAATGACAGCCCTTTCGGTAAAGAAATTTTTCCTCGTATTCAATCTAAATCTCCCCTGGTGCTACTTGAGGCCGTTTCCTCTTGTCCCATCTGTTCTTAGGAAATGCTCTGCATGACTAATTCCTGGGCTTCTGGGGGCCTTGTGAAGCTCACCAAAGGCAGTGTAAAGCCAAGCTAAAGTCCATGGCTCTTTGTTGATTTTTCTGTAAGTTTTTTGGCCGTTGATAAAGTGAAATGTTTGAATAAACAAGACAGAGCAAGGCTGATTTTCACATGTAATTGCTACAAGGGGAAACTAAGGATCATTTAGCCTAATGATCCTCAGCCTTTGTAATCTGAAGAACAAAAGCTGAGCAATACCTGTGCACTATTACATGTATTGAGAGAGATATAAATGATATATATGGTATATCTTTGTTGCCAAAATTCTGGAACACATATTTACCTACCATTTACCTACCAATTTTAAGGTATAAGTAGCCTAGTGGGATGTATCAGCAATCTTAACATCACCATAAGTAGAATTTAGTGGATAAATTTCTGTGGTCTTAGACTTTTAATTTTTTGTTTTCAGTTTTTAATATAATTTTGAACAGCAACTACTACCTATTTTTGTTTTGAAGGAAGAATGCAGAACATTATTTTTCTCAGAATACTGTACTAGAACTACGCCATCATCTTTCTTTTCAAAAATATCAGAATATACTGAGTTGGAAGGGACCCACGAGGAACATCAGGTCCAACTTGTTGCCTTGTTCAGGGCGCCCCAAGAATCACACCATGTGCCTGAGAGCATTGTCCAAATGCTTCATGAACTTTTGTCAGGCTTGGTGCTGTGATCACTTCCCTGGGGAGCCTGATCACTTCCCTGCATGTTTCAGCACCCAGCCACCCTCTGGGCGAAAAACCTTTTCCTGATATCCAACCTAAACCTCCCCTGACACAACTTCAGGCCATTCCCTTGAGTTCTGTCACTGGTTACACAGAGAAGAGAACATGTCTGCTCCTGTTCTTCCTCTCATGAGGATGTTGTAACTGCAATGAGGTGTCCCCTCAGTCTTCTCCAGGCTGAACAGACAAGTGACCTCAGCAGCTCCTCATATGGCTTCTCCTCAAGGCCCTTCATACCCTCGTGGCCCTCCATTGGATGCTCTCTAAGAGCTTAATGTCTTTTTTATATTGTGGCACCCAAAACTGCTCCCCATACTCGAAGTGAGGCCATCCCAGCTCAGAGCAGAACAGGACAATCCCCTCCCTTGCCTGGCTGCACATGCTGTGCCTGATGCCCCCCAGGACAAGGTTGGCCCTCCTGGCTGCCAGGGCACTGCTGACTCATGTTCAGCTTGCCATGGACCAGGACCCCAGGTCTCTTTCTACACGGCAGCTCTCAAGCATCTCGTTCCCCCATGTGTACACACATCGAGGGTTAAACTTAGCCTTATTTCACCTGTAATGATCCTCTGACTGTATTTTTTTAACAATGAAAGAATGTTTTCCAGTGTTTTTAATTGAAAATAATTTTGTCTTTAAACATGTGATGACTCTAAAAGCCCATTTGCTATTTGGCTGCTTGAAGTGGATGACATCAATAAGTAGCTACTCCACAAGACCATCATTGTAAAGCTCAGCCGTTAAGTTACCTCCGTGGTTTCACATCTGACCCACCGTTTCCTCCTACAGTGCCTTGTTTGTTTGTGAATCACCAGGGAACTGTAAGTTGGCCAAGGAGGAACTCCGACAGCTGTAGGTTGTGACACCTTCCTCACTCCGGACAGTGTCCCACAAGTAGTGAGGAAAAGCTGTGATCGTGCAGCATCAAGTGACAAGTCCAAGAGTGTAGCTGGCATTGTCAAAGCAGCCGTTTGCAAGGACTTGTTGATTCTAGAAACCAATATTCTTAGAGGAAACACCCTCTCAGAAAGAGAAGGGAGAGATTGCATGGTACAGGCACAGAGCCTGTGTGTCCTCAGCCCTTATCAGGCCCTCGAAGGCAGGGCTATGTGGCTGCAGCTCCAGTGCAGCGCCCTGTGACAGTTTGAGGAGAAACCAGCAATGAACGTCACACGGGCGTTATCAGCAAAAGAACCCCCAGTGCTTTCCTTTCACATCGTGGTGTTTCAAAATGCTGTCAGGCCAGTGGTGCAAACTGTGAATGAGTATTACGTACCATATATCCTAGTGGTTTCCTGGATTAGACCAATTAGTGTTTGTGTAGATAATTCAGGGTTTGAATGACTTCCTCTCCGGAAGCCCCGAGCCTGAAGTGCTAAGGCGGCACACCTCGCCTGAGCTGCCTGTGCAATTGCTCTGAGAGGCTTGCAGAAGATAATCACAGTTCTGCAAACATGGGGGAATTGCAGGTCATGTCTTACAAGAGGAAGCATTATTCACTGCGCTTGTCAGTTATTAACTTACTGGAATTACAGCTTTGATTTCATGCAGCGGCTATTGTGTGATGATACCAGGGTTTGAAGCCTGGAGTTTGAACTTCACTCAAGTCCATGAAGTCTTTAGGGGTTTTGGAGTGGCGGAAGGCATATACAGTTTTAGCATATGTTTTCATTGGCAATTTCTCTAGCATGTTCAATTTCTCAAATTAGAAGATTTATAAGAGACCAGTAGTGTTTATCTGGTGCACCTTCTTTTATGAGTAGGAATCTACTGCTACCAACGAATTGGGTGGGTTCTGTTAGGTCCCTGAAAAGGGCTTTTCATGTTAAACCCCTCAAATATGATGCAGAGCAGTCTTGTCTATGAAGAGTTATTTCAGCCGTAAGGAAATAACTTTGGGAGCAAATGAGCCTTGGACATCTGTTTTGTTGGAGTTTTTTTCCTGGTACAATTTCCATACTGGAAAAGCTCACACATGGCTGTGCATATGTTGTTTAATCTCTTAAATTGCAATTATGATCAAAAAATGAGGAAGGAAGTCTATGACTAGGAGAGCAAAGCAGGGGGGGAGTTAGGCATATGGGATAGACCGATATTCTCAATTTCTCCTTCAGGGAATAGATGTCATCTGTCATTCCCCCTAGCCTGGAAAGGATTATATCAAAGGGATATGCTTCATCTGTAATGATGAAATCACCTTTTCTGCTCCTCTGGGAGCTGAAGATGGTGAAAGGAATTTGTTTCCTTCAAGAGCCTGGGAAATAAGATCTAACAAACAGCAAAAACAAGGGTATAGGGAAAAGATACCCCAAGGGAATCCAGACATTGTCTGTCATAGCTGTATGACACAAGCGGCTATTTGAACTGCTGGGATACGTGGATTTGCCCTTTCTTTAAAAAATGGTTTGTTCTCATGCCTTCTTTGGCAGTTTCAGGTGGCTCTTTTCTCTCAAGTAAGGTGCAGGAATGTGCTGAACAATTTTAAAAGGTTACTTAGCTGAGCTTCACATTAATCACCTTGCACTTGACCAGTCAGCTGTTCAAATAAACCTACTTTCATTTTTTCCAGTACATAGTCTTGTAAGTTCAGTCTCAAGAGATTTTGGTGTGATTTGAAGTATTGTCTTTCTGGGGGGAAACCAAATTTTTTATTATTATTTTGCAGGTAGCTTCAGGTGAATGCAATGAAGACACTGAAGTTTACAACATTACTCTTAGTACTGGGGATGAGCTCACTTTAATGGGGCAAGCAGAAATCCTTTATGCAAAATCTTCTAAGGAGAAGTCACGGCTCAACACCATCTTCAAAAAAATCGGGAAGCTTAATTCAATTAGTAAGCTAGGCAGAGGCAAAATGCCCTGCCTCATCTGCATGAACCACAGGACCAATGAGAGCATCAGTCTCCCTTTCCAGTGTAAGGGCAAGTTCAGCACCCGCAGCCCACTGGAGGTGCAGATGCAAGAAGGTGAGCACACGATTCGCAATATAGTAGAAAAAACCAGGCTGCCCGTTAACGTGACTGTGCCAAGTCCTACACCAAGAAACCCTTACGACCTGCATTTTATCCGTGAGGGGCACAGGTACAAGTTTGTCAACATTCAGACCAAGACTGTGGTAGTTTGTTGCGTGCTTCGTGGAAACAAAATCATTCCCATGCATTTTCCCTTGCACTTGACGCTTCCAAAATTTATTCTACCTGATAGTGTGGTGAAGGGGGAGCTGTGGCACGAACCCCTCATCCAGCACTGGTTTAATATATGCCAGGAACAGTTTGACATAGACGAGTATTCCCGTGCTGTGCGAGATGTAAAGACTGACTGGAACGACGACTGCAAGAGCCCGAAGAAGAGCCGGTGCGCAGGGCACAGCCACGTGCCAAACTCCCTCAGCTACGCGCGGGATGAGCTCACGCAGTCCTTCCACCGGCTCTCCGTGTGTGTCTATGGGAACAACTTGCATGGGAATAGCGAGGTGAACCTCCACGGCTGCAGGGACCTGTGTAACGAGTGGGCCCTGTTCTCTCACGATGCTCTTCAGTACCAGGAGTCCGGGGACAGTAGCAGTGATTACCTTTTCCCTGAAGTTAGCGAAGAATCGATGTTTCTGCCTACGAAACCAGAACTTCCTTATGAGGAGCTCTGGTTGGACCAAGGGTCTGGAAAAGGTGGTGATCAGCCTCTCTCTTGCTCGCTAAGTGAGAAGAACAAGTGTGACAATTACAGAGGATCTTTCCGATCAAAGTGTGGTACCGCGTCTCTTCCTGTGCCTGCAACTATCGGAACAACCACAAAGTCTTCAGATGTTTCCCTACCTCCACCTCCAGTGCCTCCCAAATCAGAAGCAGTAAGTTGGGGTTATTTATGTTTGTTTGTTTCTTTTTTTAGCTGGTGAAGAGTTTGCATGCAGATCTTTTAAGGGAATACTTGGTGAAGGGGGGAAGGGCATGTAACGGGCAAGGGAACATTCAGACTTTGCAAGATGTGCCTCTTCAGCTGGTTTCCTACTGTGTGTAAGTCGTGTCTTAAAAATCACAGGTGTACATTTAATATTACTAATCTTGTAGCTTAACCCTGATACTTTCAGGTGATATTTATTTTGGGCTTCTTGCTCACACAAACAAGGTCTAAGAATTGCTGAGTCACTTCATTCTCTTGCTTTCCACATCATCTCTCCATGTGACCTCCATGTTTTCTCATATTTTCTGTATGGGGCATGACCCCACTTGGAAACGCCTCAGTTTGCCTAAGTGTGTCTTCAATTATCAGGCCCTGGTAATGAGAACAGCTAGAATTTTTACAGATTTGAAGTGTTTGTTAATGAGAGATTGTCTTCTCTATTATGAGCCAATAGATTTTGCCATTGTCCTCAAGGAATCTTTATCAAACTAGAGAATTAGACGTGAACCAATCGCTCTGTACTTCTTATTGAAAGAAAATATGTTTAAATAGCAGCTCTTCAGAATTGATAAATGAGCCTTCTAGAGGACTCAGTTGTAAACAGAGCATGTTTACTGGCCTAAGGTTTTTAATGAAAACTCATGGGAAAAATCACTTCTCCAAACCTGAAATGTCATGGAGACTTTGGATGAAAAAATGCAAATGCATTTTATCGACAGGAGCTTATGTGGACTGGCTGGAGAATCCACCCATTATGTAGTTTCTCGATATAGTTCTAAGCATTATTAAAAAAAAAAAAAAAAACAAAAAAAACAAAAAAAAAAACGGAAGAAAGAAGGTTCCCCCAGGAAAGAGTGTCTAGGAGTCTTTCGCAGGAGTCTTTAGCAAAATGTCAATGATACCTATATCCCATGAATCTTAGTGTATATCATTATTTAATTAATTAGTTTTGCAGGGGTTTTTCTGGAATCAGAAAAATACCATTCTGCTTGTAAGCCCTATGGTGACTTCAAGAGCATGAAATAAGTCATGAATCAGGTCACAACCTGGCTGAAAACTAAGATGTGTTACCATTTCTGCTGGGATAGCCTGCAGTGGATTTCTGCGGGGATGCCCCTGGCCAGGCTCTGTGCTTCCTGGGGAGGTGCAGTGAGGAGAGGGGAGGAGGACACTATGCAGGCACAAAATGCCCAACTACAGCCCTTGGGCTGTGCCACCAAAACTTCCCCAAAGAGCAAATGCAGCAGCTTGAGCAGCCAGGAAAGGCAAGATATTGTGTCTTCTTAGCAAAGTGTTTACGTGCAATGTTAAGTGCAGGAACCCAAGAGCACTTCCTTGCCTCTGAGGTCAGGTATGCACTGACACTTTGTCCAGACTCTTGGACAAGTGCCCAGCAGCACCATATCGGGATGAGGCTCCTGACAACCTACACTGATGTTAACGGCATGGGGCTGGTCCCACCCTCCTCCTCCTCCTTTCCCAGACACATGTCCTGGCTTCCCTTTTGTGCTGGCTCTGGCACTCCTGTGCCTGGGCAGGCAGCCAGGTCTGGAGCTGGAAAATGATTTGTTTCCTGCTGCTTTCTGTGAGCTGAACTGCTTCTGCACAGGGTCAGAGGAGTGCTGGAGTGCTGGGGTGGGGTGGTAGGGGAGGAAGGCTGCCCCCTCAGCGAGGTGAGGACAGCCCTTGTGACATGGGGGTGCCGACCGCCCAGGTCATGCCTCAGACATGAGGGTCTTATGGTCACCCCTGAGGTGGGGGCAGTGGGGTGCTGGGAGAGCTGTGGAGCACCTGCACAGCATCACTGTGGACCCTCATATCTGGGGAATCCCCATGAGTCCTTTCTGGGGACAGCAGGGTGACACTTGGGGTGGATGTGTCTGTTGCCCTTCAGAGTTATTTTGGAAAGTGTGCGATTTTGTCATGTGTGTCTTACATTACCGAGGTAATGTGTGAGTGCTGTCAGCAGTTTCGGTGTTGCTTCTACCCATTTTGGAGAAATAACTTCTGCTAAAGATATTAGCTGGGATTTAGTGGTGGGCAGGGGGTGTGGCCCCATTAAAAATAAAAGAAAACTAAAAACCTACATTTCCATAGATTATAATAATTTTGACTTGCTTTTATGGCTTCCTGGAACAGCTTTGGAGTGAGTATCAGTGACCTACAGAATTAATCTGTGGGCTGGGGCTGAGGAGATGTTTGCATGGTTTCCATGTAGGTATTTATAGAGTAAGTAGATCTCAGGAGCTGCTGGTGAACACACGGTTTAGTCATCACCCCCTCTAGAATGATATTCCATAGCATTTCTGTGTAAAGGTTGGCTGGCAATTGTATTTTTGCACTAAATTTAAAACGTGTGTCCAGGAGCTGTTTGCAGGACAGGAAAGGACATCTGGGTATTTCAGAAGCTCTTCTGGTTTTCTTCTCTCCAGCAGGATGAAGCATTGTGATGTATCATGTGTATTTTCTAAATACCTTTCAGAAAATCAAAGTAGCATGAAGGCAGATGGTAGAGGAGGAGGGAATAACCTCTGAATTAAGGCCTGTAAATTACTAATTTCTTCATTCCCCAAACACTAACTTGCATAAAACCAGAGGCTGTTTTCCTGATTGATAAAAAGCACATCCCTAATGGAGTGTGTTGGAAGTTCAGGCTCCTGTGGGCAAGGAGCGTGGAGCTGCTCTGTGTTATGCCCACAGTCAGGCTGGTAACAGGGCAGGTTTTATCCAGGCAGCCTCAGAGCTGGTCACTGCAATGGGCACCAGTGATGCCCAGATTCAGCAGTGGCACCACATGGCCAGTGTGGTGCTGGCAGGGCTGGGGATGGCAAGGAAAAGGAGCAGAGGTCTTAAAATTAATGTGGTATCTCATTCCATTAGAAATGGGTCACCATTCCTAGGTCACAGAAAGGAGGGTTGGATCATGAGAGAGCTCAATGTCGAATAAAAGTTTCAGGTTGTGCAGCATAAGTGTGTTTTATCTGCATCAGACAGCCATGTGACACCTAGTGCTTCCAGGGCAAAGAGTATTTGTCATTGTCCTGTCACACCGTGGCTGTTCCACTCATCTCCTGCATTTATTTCATTGCCATTCTCTTGGACCTAGTGAGCATGGCTTTCCTGAAGCATCCCATTGCTCTTGTCAGTTTAATCTGCAAAATCTTTCCTTTTTATTCCTCTGCTGGGTTTCTTGGGGGCTGCGTGTGGCACCTGTAATTGTGGTTTTGTGACAGGGACCAATTGGGACTGTAAACAGGTACTGTTTGTGGCTTTGTTCTGATCCGCAGTCTGGGTCAAGCAAGGGAGTTTGGCACAATTTGTTATGCCAGCACCTTTGAATTCCTCAGTCTTCCCAGGAAAGAAAAGCTTTAAGCCTTTGACCATCTGCTGTGCTCCAAGAGCTCCCCTGAATGGTCTCTCTAAGCCCATGGATCTATATTCAATAGCATTCAGTATTAACTTTGCCTGTTCTGGCTTGGGGGGAAAAAAGTCTTCAGGCATCCTTGGGGCACAACGCTAAAATGGCTGAAGAGTTTTATGCCTGAATTCAATAACAAACATGAATAAAATTGATTCATCTCTTTCCTTGAAAGAGCAAATAAGAACCCTTAGAACAAGATTTATTTCAGTGTTTTATGCTGTCGGGCATTTCCTGTAATTTTGACTTGTTTTGAATTAGGGGAAAAATGTACTACAATGTCCTAGTCCCCAATTTTCCATTTCACAAAAGTAGTAAATAGGTTGTTGCATTTTGAAAGTACTGAAGTGGATTGCAAAATGTTCCACATTTATTTTGTTTTTAAATAAATTAAATCACTTTAATTGCTAATTATGTGTTGCAGAATTGCTAAGATAACTTTTAATTCTGCAGTGTTTAAAATTTAAAAATAAACTTCAACTTTCAAGCACAAAAATAATTTCCCTTTTCTGATGCATCCAAGACTGTTTCAGACAAGGAGAACATAGAGGTCTCCTCCTGCCCAGGGGCAGGTGGTGAATCATTAAAAATCCTGCCTGGCAGCTGAATTCTCAGCAGCCTTCTCACCTCTAGCCCTATTAAATAAAGTTGTTCTCCCAAATATGTCCTGATAAGATTAAGTCCTTCATTCCATCATATTTTCAATGGGGTTAGATCCTGACATTTTGCTCATACGCAGGCACACGAGAGTAAATTTCAGGTGATCAGTGCTATAGATGTGTTTTTAAGCTGTGAGGTTGTCTGGCTGCACAGAGCAGACCTGTCACCTGGGTGTACACCTTTCCATTTGTACATTTTGAACAGCCTTTTCCTGCCCTGCTTTGGCAGCTACAGAAGGCCTGAAGCTCCAAGTTTGAATCCAGAAGCTGGTGAATATGTGATAAATGTACAATTCCTGAGGGAGGGAGGCTGGGAATCATCTTAAAGTTGGATGACTGACTATCGCTGGTGAAGTAAGTCAGGAAACATCAAAAGTATATTGAGATCTTTTCATTACATAAGCTTGGTTTATTGCATCTAAATAAACAACACTAATGAAGTTTAGGCATAATGAATTGCTCCTTACTGAATGTATAATGTCAGGGACAGTCTGTCCGGTTTTCTGTGCTACTGTACGGTTCTTTAACATTGTTTCATTGCTGCTACTTTTAAAATGAGTGGATATCAAACTGCAGAAATGTGCCCTAGAAAAGACTGATAGTAGTTCTACCAGTGGCCAAGTGTT
The DNA here is from genome assembly GCA_013401135.1 of Cettia cetti. NCBI lineage: Eukaryota > Metazoa > Chordata > Aves > Passeriformes > Sylviidae > Cettia > Cettia cetti. The sequence continues at coordinate 130,110 of VZUI01022787.1, forward strand.
CTTCTGGACTTCTTTGACAGCTACATACTGTTGCAAATGTATATACTTTTTCATTTCTCTCTTCTCCTCCCTTTTTAATTATTTCCTTTCAAAGAATAAGGCAGAACCAGATGTGCTTCATCTGGTTGAGGCTGCTGTTGCCCGGGTTTTCTTGCTGCTTGCTTACATGTTCCTCTTTTGTACAGGTCAAAGAGGAATGCAGGCTCCTCAACGCTCCCCCGGTCCCACCACGGAGTTCGAAGCCGTCCTCCACCAGTCCTTCCATCCCTCCTCGCACGGTGAAACCCGCTCGGCAGCAGACCCGCTCTCCCAGCCCCACTCTGTCCTACTACTCTTCAGGACTGCACAACATGTATGTGTCTGACCTGTGGGAGCACCGTGCTAGCACTTTCTGGGGAAGTTGAATTTAGCGCTGTTCTTTTTGTTTCTAAGGCACAGTGTGATGTCAGTCTTGCTGACTTGTAGTAAAACAGGCTAACTTGTTATTTTTAAATATTCAAAAGGAAGAAAAACTGCAGCAGAAACTATGCTTTACTAGGTAGGACATGGCAGTTTATATTAAACTCCTGCAAGGACTGCTACAAGCAGTATCACTTTTAGGTGGCATAGGCTGTCTAGTTAAAAGATCATGTATAGTTCTCCATGTTTCTTGAAAGGCTTGAATCTTCAAACCAGACCACCTCAAAGCTCGCTTTTGGGTGCCATTTCAGTGCTGCATGCAGTACAGCCAGCTCTGATAATCAGGGACACAAAAAGAATGTGGTAATCCAGAAAGGTGTCGTGCTAACTGTATGGGAACCTATGGGGTGGATGTGATGGAGGACAGAAAGACCACCAGACACCACTGAGTGCGAAGTGAGGTGTAGCAGAAGGGGGCCAGACAGCTTCCACATCAAACACACCTCAGCACAAACCCAACCCACAAACTGGAAAATCCACCCAGGCTAGTTGAAAGTTGACAGTAAATTCTGAATTCAGTAAATTCTGCATTCCTTTTCTTAGTGATACTAAGTGTCCTTCCTTTGCATTCAGGAAGTATATGCACCTTCTGAAGCATCACCTCCTTTTTGCCTTAGATGTCTTCTTGCCTTTTTTTTTTTTTTTTTTTTGCCCTTCAATGACACAATCCTACCTGTGTGGATATTATAAATTCATCTGAAACATCACTGAATTCATTTCAGCCTGGATGCAATTGGTATAATAATTTATGCTGGAATTGCCTTACTAAGTCATACTGTACATTTGCAGCTTAGTGTTGTGGATCTGGCAATGATCACTCTAGATCAAGGCTGCTTGCTTATTTTGTGGAAGCCTATTGGGTAGTTCTGTCAAGGTCTATTCCACAGGAGGCTGAGCACAAGACCTCCCAGCTTTAGGGGCCCACCAAATGCTGCTTTCTCTTTTTGTAGCTAAGAATAATCTGCCTTCCAAAAAACTAAGAAAAAACTAGGAAAACAGAAGTGAAGTTTCTCAGGAATGCAAAAGGTTGTAGTGAGTTGGAGGTCAGTCTTTTCTCCCAATTGACAAGCAATAGAATGAGAGTAAAAGGCCCCAGGTTGCACCAGGGGAGGTTTAGGTTGGATGTTAGAAAAAATTTCTTCATGGAAAGACCTGTCAAGCATTAGAACAGGCTGCTCAGGGAAGTGTTGGAGTCACTACACCTGGAAGTGTTCAGAAAAAGTATAGATGTGTCACTTGGGGACATGGTTTAGTGTGGACTTGGCAGTGCTGGATTAATGACTGGATTGATGATCTTAGAGGTCTTTTCCAACCTAAACAATTCCGTGATTCTGTGATTTGCCTTTACTTTCACAGTATTTGCATGAAATTCATCTCCAGCTGGGTCCAGACCAGGCGTCTCCATCTTGGTAGAGCTGACTGGTGTTGCAGAGGAGGCTACTAGAAAATTGCCATTGTGTGGAGTAACCACATTGCTTTGCCTTTTATATCAATGATCTTGTTTTCTGGATCATGAAGGATTGCAAACAGTATTTTAAACAGAAAAAAGTCAGTATGATTTGTCCTTATCTGCCTCTAAAAATGCCTGATACCTTCAGCTGTATTTGAGGCTTGTCTAGCATCCTTTCACACTGAGTCCCAGGCAGTTCATTTTGGTGGAGGATGAATAAGGAAGCACTTCAAAAATGTTAAAATGTTACTTCATTAGTTTTCAGAAATTCCATTAATCTTTGAAATCAATAAATTTTCCAGTTCTAGTGTGGAATTAGAGAACAGAAATGGGATCAAGCAATTTAATTGCTCTGTATGGTTGGTTGTTTACAACACTTTACTGACTGTTTTCTCAGCTTGATGGCTGGGTTTGTGAAAAATGGTTTGCACTGTGTGCGATACACCAGTTGGCCTTTAAGTATCCAGAAGTGACTGGTTGATAATATATCCCTGTTGAGGGGAAAAAAACCTATCTCTCCTGTTGTAAACTTCCAACTGCTTTACCTGTCAGACTTGTATTAGTGATGTAAACAGACGAAAGTTTGGAAGCCACAGAATGGAGACTGAGACATGGTTAGAAAGAGGCAAACTGCATTTGTTGGGACAAATATTTTCCAGTCATGTAGACTAGAGCTGTTTTTAAACATCTGCAGTTTGTATTTGGTCTTGGCAAGTCCAGATTGGCTTCCTCTCTTATCCACTCTAGCACATGGAGAAGTAAGTAGTTTTGTGTCAATCCATTGAAAACTCTGCTGGGTTTTTGATAGCTGCTCCATTCTCAAGCAGTTTTCACTGAGCTGTCATGGGGTGACTATTGAGTTTCTTTCTTGAGTAGTTAGTTTTCAGGGGAGAGAGGTGAGTAATTACACATTTTTTTTCAACTGTTGGTTTCTGTCTGTTGTGTTGAGTAAGGATTTTGTAAGTCTGCTAATTGTTTTTCCAGTGTTCTGATTTAGATGACCAAAATTCCAAAGATCAGCACAGTCTTTCAGATTTTCTTTTAGAAAGTGGCATAAAATCAGCAAACATTTGCTTTTGGTAACAGGTTGCATGCTTTTGTTGTCATGTCCGTCTCCTGGGAACGCCTGGATATAGACCATCAGTTCCCTTGGACAGGCTGAGCTTAGTTCACCACCTGGAAGTGGATCCAGGGTAACTTTTTTTAGGTGCCTTTGGAAAGCAAGCGTTTAACATCAAAGTTTTTTAAATATCCAGACACACCAAATTACTCTGGGTAAGCTTAAGGCCTGATACTTTGGCACATCCAGCCAGGCCTGCTTAAGCTTCCAGCTAAAACTCTTCCTTTGGCAGTGAGCATTAACTCACTCCATGTCTCTGTACTCTGCACTGATGCACATGGTCTAGTGCAGTGGTGACCTGCCCTCAGATGAGCTTTTGCATACCATGACACATCTGTGGTATATATATATATATATCAAAAAGTACTGGATTAGAACATCTTTCTAGTGTATGTGAGGCTGCTTCTTATCCGTGGTGGTATCCCTCAGGAATTCAACAGTGAAAAACTGAGTATTTGTGAGATGACACAGAACTGAATAAAGACATCTAGTTTTTTATGAGCTTGAAAAAACAAGACATGAGGCTTTTGGGTATATCAACATCTTGTCAGGCTTGTAGAAGGGGTGAAAGAACTGTCAATGCATTAATTCAAACATGTTAATTCAAATGTGAAAAGTTCTGCTGGAGGAAAGAAGATTCTTTCTTTGTGACGGTCACTCTCTGATGCTGTCAGATGATTTACAAGTTTATTGAAATGCCAGTTTTTTTCTTACTAACAACATCCTTTCTGCTTTGTTCCTTAAGTAATGTCACAGAGAGCAACAACACCAACCCAAGTGAGAGCACACCTGTTTCCTGCTACCCATGTAACATGATCAAAACTGAATCCAAAGAGCCTGAGAGCACAATGCCTTTGGAAAGCCCCTCAGCTGAAGCTCTGCCTTCAAGGTTATCTTGGCCAAACCATTTTTCAGGAACTGCTGAAGGCCTGAATAGGAGTGATTTCCTGCTTGATCCAAGCAGGAGCTACAGTTACCCCAGACAGAAGACTCCAGGTACGCCAAAGAGAAACTGTCCAGCACCTTTGACTTTTGACTTTGATGGGTGTGAGCTCCCAGCAGGGTACTCCCCACTGACTCCAGCAGAGTTCACAAACACCATCTCCAGCTGTCCAAAGTCAGCAAGTTACTCTCTAGACTGCACTGATGAGAAAACTCTGGGAGTCAGCAACACAAAGCAGAGCCATTCGTGTCCAGCCTTACCTCCTCGGGCACCGAAGTCATGTGAAGATAAGACAGTTACAGACATGTGTCCCTTGCCACTGCAAATAGATGGTGCTGAGGAGGAATCAAAAGCTGGCTCTGCAGTCGTCTTGGAAGATCAGTATCTCGCTAAAAAGGGCATGCAGGATACATTCTCTGTGTCTTACCCCTTCTCATCTCCCCTCCACCTCCAGTTGGCACCAAGGTCTTGTGGGGATGGCTCTCCCTGGCAGCCACCCACAGACCTTTCTGGACTCTCGATAGAGGAAGTATCTAAATCATTGAGGTTTATTGGTCTGTCAGAAGATGTCATATCATTTTTTGTCACAGAGAAGATTGATGGCAATTTACTGGTTCAGCTTACAGAAGAAATCTTATCAGAAGACTTCAAGCTAAGCAAATTGCAGGTTAAGAAAATATTACAGTTCATTAATGGCTGGCGGCCCAAGATGTGATGCTGGCTAGTTTTTAGTGAAACTGTACTTGATACATTTGAGCTAATACATCACTTCCTGGTTTTTTGCACTAAAACTCCTTCTTGTAAATAGTAGTAGAAAAATTCTTACTATGCAGATAAACAATTTTCAGTGGTGAATGGACTTTTTTTTCTATGTCAATAATAAAGGCAGAGAATCTGCAGAGGTGTGCCTTTGTGCATCCCTGAACACTCAACAGCTGCTAAAAACTGGACACTAAGGGAACTTTGACTCCGTAGTCTGTTAAGACTTAGTCGTATTTATTACTGAACAATTTGATGCTGAAAGACACACACCAATCCTGTTTACAGCTTTGTGTTAACTGCAAAAAAGGTATTTCTTACGGGATTATTTCTGTTCACATAATATTTGGCAACGTGCTGTGACTTGCAGATATACAAAAGCATTGGTTTTGACACTACATCTGAAAATGTTAAGAATTGCTGTGAAGTGCCACTAATACACTATTCTTGCAGCATTATTTTTATTAACAGTATCTTCCTGACTATATGTAACGTGGATGTATTTTCCACGTTACTTTGAGCAAAAAGAGTTAAATGTTTTTAAACCAAGAGTCATGCTTATCTTGTTACCCAGAGGGGAGGGAAAAGGGGGATTTTCTACTGATTTTCTACTCTGCCCTGGCCAATTAAAAGTTTATGACCTGTAGAATTCAAAAGTTGCTTTTGTAGTCGGGTGACTGGAGTAAATAGCATGACTTCTGGTCGTGCAGCTTTCTCATGGGAAAAGCAGTTCAGTGCACAGGCTCTTTTCTCAGCAGATCCTGCCTGTTGCAGCAGCATGCTAGCACAGCTCTTGCAGGAACCATGCTGTGGTGGAAGGTAACAACTCCTTGTGTTTCTTCTGCTGCTGTTCTGATTATCTGAAAATGCGCTTGGTCTGCTCTATTCCTGCAGTCAGACCTGTGTGGGAAGGTGACAGTGCTCCTGTGTCATGCCTTTGAAATAAAAGTGCTGGCAAGGTGGGAGGGATCGGAAACAGAGCGTGGCATGCTGCTGAGAATAGGCTGAGGGAGGTTTTGGGCTATGCCACAGGAAATGATTGTGATCTTTTCAGTTCACCTGTTTTGTTTGCTGTGGGCTAGGATGATGTGGGTGTCAAAGTGGGAGGGGCTGTAGCATCAAAGGATGTGCTAATTCAGTTTCCCAGCTGCAAAAACTCACTGCAGTAGATGTCACACGGAAGAAGACGTTAAAAGGGAGCACAGAGATGCTAGTCTGCCCCTGGAGACCTCTCAAATTTAGCTGCTCAAGAAGCTAGGAATAAGATTAACTTTTGATAGTCCTTTGTGGATTTCTTATACTTGACAGAGCTCTCTAAAATGTGTCTAAATAACTTCAGGATCCCCCTGCCTTTATTAACTGGATTTGAGGATTTGTGAAGGTCCTCAGGAAATAGTCTACATTATCCCTTCCTCCTCAGCAAGTGTACATGCTTAGGATCCTCAGGTGATTAGGGCTAGGAATGCTAGAGCAACTTCACCTTCACTTAGTGCTGAGCCAAGCCCTGGCCAGGACAACACCATCATCTGTCTAGCTTACCTTTTTGATGTATTAAAAAATATCTCCATTGTAGGGCATGTAGTTGGAGCATCAAAAGAAAATACAGAGCAGAGACAAAAATGCTAGATTTGTCTGTTTTCTCAAACATATTGACTCATTAAAAAGAATTTATTAGCAAATAGAGCTTTCTGTTGCTGGGACACATTTCATGTCACATTGTCATGCCAAAACCAAGATGTGTTATTTGTCTACCAGTAATGCAAGCCACCAGTTGCCAACCAGAAAGCAAAGCCCAGTTGTTGTGGGTACTATCAAGCCAACAAATATCCCAACAGAAAAGCCCCTAAAGAGTTCATACTCCTGTTTTTTGTAATGTATTGACTTAAGCAACTGATCAATATCTTTCTCCAAATGCTTTTTAATTAGCATTCTAAAATATTTTAGCTTCAAATAAGACTAGATCAAATTCAGATACTGTTCAGATGTATATGCATGTGGTAGACCACGTGCAAGGTGAGAGCAACTACATTTTAAACCTCAATGTGTTAAATGAGTGTTCAAATATGAAAGGGCCAAATCTTTAATGTCGAGTACTTGCTCAGCTTGTAAATTCTATGTAAAAAAACCCCTAAAATATCTCAAAAAAGAAGAAAAAAAGAACATATTGCAGTCTTGGTAATATTTACATTAGTTGTTGCTAATGCCCCCCCCCCAGAATATTAACATCCCTGAGAAAATAGTTTCCTTTGACTGTGGATTCACACCTAATCTGTTATCTCTGCTTATCTGCTTGAAGTGCTTATTCTTGCAAAGAGACTGGTGGAATTTGCATTCATGACCATGCTGCATTGACATCCTATGTGCATACACCAAAATAGAACTGGCCCACAGAAAGGCCTAGAATTGTGCATTGATTGCAGAAGCTGAGCCTGTGCAGCGAAGTACAGCTAAAACCTCTAACTGCAAACTTGCTATTGATGGCCTTCCAGTTCACTCATTCTGGCTTGGCACCGCTTACTTGCTTTATGCATAATGTATTAGCATTTAACTTTTTCTTTTGCCCTTATCCACTCATCACCTTCACTTTCCAAACCATTTTTGGGGATTTAGGTGTTCCCAACATTTGTGTTCTGTGAATTATATGGCTCCAGTGTCGATCCACCTGCTGTGGTACACAAGCTGGACTGAAGTATCTGCTCTGGTGAAATCAGTAGAGTGATGAGCAAACTGGACAAGTGGAGTGTTGTGGCACAGCCTTTGGATCTTAGGTTATGGAAAGGGATACTTTTCAATAGGTAGCCAGGCTATGGCAACTCCCAAGCACAGCACGGAGATCAGCAGTGGGAGAAACCAATCTGGTTTTGGGCAGAAGTGGAGTGCAGCCGTGTTGATGGGAGTTATTTTGGTTGTCTTTGGGGCCTGAGAGCTGTAACCATTGAGCATTGTGCCAGAATGGACCTAAAATCACTTAGGTTTTTGAGGCAGTCCACTAAAATAGGCCAGTCCTAACCTTGGATTCCTTTCCTCAGATTAAATAAATATAAGGCCTCTGGTGCTTACTGGGTTATCGGTGTCTGAGCTGTGTGTTATCCTTGGAGTTTTTCTTTGTCTGGGGGTTTTGGTAGCAAAAAACACATCATGTCGTTCTGTATGGAGCTGTCTCTCTGTCCTGAACCAGGTAACACATCCTTTCTATGCAACTGTTGTGTGTTGGCACAAGGACTGATGCTGCCTTCAGCAGTGAAAGCTGGGTTCTGGCATGGAGGCTTTTCTGGAGGTGGACATCGAATTGGGCAGGGGAGGGATGGAGAGGAAACTTGAGGGGAAATGCTAGTTTCTTTCACATGTTCATTGTGCCTAGGATTAAGATTCTTTGTTTTGCTGCCTGCCTGGCTAACCAAAGCTGTGTTGACAGCAACTCAGAGTGCATATTTGCGTTCTTATTCTTGCCATATTGTAAAAATTGCCTACGGCTAGAGACTTAGATGGAAAACATTTGGTCCATCCAGAACTAGAAGGGAAATACATTTTGAAGTGTTCTTTTCAGCTAGAAGCAAGGGTTAGAATTTACTGTGTATTCCTGTGTATTTTCTAATAGAACAGGTTTACTTGCCACTCAAAAGAACTTTGTTCCACAACAACAGCTTGAAGAGAAACAGTATAAACAGCAAAGCTGCCAGAAAGCATGCCGTGTTTCAAACCTGTCTATAAATAATTTTCTCTCATGTTTTCATCTTGAATCAACTTCTTGATTGTCCCTCCACAAAACAATTGTGCTGGCAACAGCTTCTTGTGTCCTGCCCAGTGGGTTGCCTGCCTGTAACACAGGCCAGCCAAGTCCTGCCTGCAGGGCAGGCAGGGGGTTACACCGTGGTACTTAACAGCCAAACACCAGCCCTGTGAGAGGACTACAGCTTAGCCCAGCTCTCCTGGTTCCTCCTTACGATGCTCTGAAATTGCAGCAGTCCTGTATATAAGCCAGAAGGTACAGATGAAATCCTAATAAGCAAGAGGGATCATCCTTTTTATTTATAGGGATGGCAGGGCAGTGGGGAAATGCAGGCCCCTTGTTGAGACCTAGCAATAAATGACTCTTCATTTTGTTATGTCTTAAACTCCTAGTAGTCCAGGAGTTGTTCAGACTTCACAATTTTTGTGTGTAATAACCAAATTTTCAGTGTGAAAATCTGCAGAGTGATTCTCTTGACTTGGACAATCTTCTGAATTGTATTAAAAATATGTTTGTTCTTAGCTCTTTAGATTCACTTTGGGAATGTCAAAAAAGTTACACTTTGAAAAAAAAGAAAAAGCCCCAAAACTTTGGCTTAGTACATTTCCGTTATAAAACGAAGCATGGAATTCTGTGCTATTTTGGGCTTTTGTGTAAAAGGCTGAAGGCAGATTGTTATTTAAACCAGGTGCAAATAAATATCCCTGTAATGTATATGAACAAATTTAAACAGTGTATTGTAAGTATATAAACTGTATATTAAAGACACTATTTTCATGATACTTCAAATGTGTACAGAATTTGTTGTGCTAAATTGGTCGGGTTGCATGTATTATATAAAAGGGTTGGTTTTCATTTAGTAATTTCACTGACTTACCCTCTTGCTCATCTCAGCATAATTTGGAAATAAGCACTTCTCAAATAGTGAATTTCACGAAGTAAGATTGGGATAATTGAGAGGAGTCAGTCAGGCTTTTACATTTTACCTCTCAAGGCATGTTACTTTTCTCTGGCTTGTAATTTCACCGGTTCCCTTTCAGCAAGAGTATCAAGCTGTGTTTCCCCAAAGAATTTGTTGCCAGACAGCTTGCCTGTCTCTAGCAGACACTGACCTAAAACATTATTTTCCCAATCCCTATTATCTTTGTTTTGGAGGAAAGCATTCAATTATAATTTGGATATTCTTTTAAGTGCAAGACCATGTGCAAATATTCCTGCTTTGCAGTGAGTTTCTGGGGCATTTATTGGGTGGGGAGGAAATCTGAGACAAAATAACGTGCTGTAGGTTGCAGGTTGCCTGTTCTCACTTCCTTTGATATTGGCAGTGGAGGGAAACTCTACAACCATCAATGTGTTATGCAGGTAAGTTGCTACTGTGCTAGATTCCTTTGGGCTGAAGCTTCATTTGCTGATACCAGGCCGAGAGGAAGTTTACTACAGCACAACAGTAGTTGTAGAAGGGTTTATGGATGGAATCATATGTTTATGGGACATAAAGCAGGGCAGAATCTGACACAGTTGCTGTTGGATTTGAGACAGATGGGGTTTACTTGCCTCCAACCCTTACATCTGGGAGAGGAAAGAAGTGTGTCTGGAGGCAGGATGTGCATCACAGGGGAGTGAGAGGAGGGGCACAGAGAAGAAGAATTGCTTTCACAAGTTAAGAAGAATCTCCTTCACCATGAGCAGGTCTGTCTAGGGCACATCTCTGCTCCCCTCTCCTAAGAAGGGAAAGAAAAACATTAAATTTTTTGAATGCTCCAGCCAATTGACTCTAGCCTGAGCAAAAAGATCTACAGGATACAGAATAGCATTCACTGCATGCAGGAGAAGTGAAGGGCTGTGGCCCAAATCAAAATATGTCCATCTCCCTATCAGGAAAGTGCTGTTCTAAACTAGGAAACAAGGCAGGTATATTATTTTTATATATATATATATATATATAAATGTATGGCAGTAAACAAGCCTGGCATAAATCTCCTGATTAGTCACCATGGCTACCTATAAGCATGAATAAAGAATAGAGACAGGGTTGGGACCTGGAAACACACCTCCCTTTGAAAAGTGCCAGCTTAATGCTCTCCGACATGCTCCTCCTCTTGCTGTGCTACAATCAGCTAGAGCTCTCCTGGGTCTGTTGGGTGTGTGTACCCTGTCCTCCCTGTCACTGGGGCTCCTGTCCTTGAGCTGCTGTGGGACCCAGGGTGCTGACAGAGCCTGATGTGCTGTCTCGTGTCACTGCTGATTAATCCCTGAAGTCCTTGGTTGCAGAGGACTGCTCTAGCTCAGGTCATCACTAGCTTGGGGCACCCTACACCACGCTCTGCTGCCCAGGTATAAACACATTCTGTGTCACCAGATGCACATGTCACATGTAACCACTTTCTCCTGTGCACTGAGTGACTCAAAGCTGCAAACCTGGGCGAAGCTCCCATGTTCTCCCCTTTTGCTGTGCCGTGAGCACATGATGGGATTTGCCATTGCAGAATGAACATAAAATCAGTCCTTGGGCAGTTGCCCTTGGTGATTTTGCTTAGGCCCTCAGTGCTGCTGGACCATTCCCTGGCAGCCTCATTTCCATGGCAACATTATTTTTAGGGATTCCCTTGGCACCCCTTGCTGACCACTGCCTCTGCCTGTATGTGCCTGTTGGAACAGCCACTCTGGTAGCTCCACAAAAACTCACTATTAATTGTATTCTGTATATAGAATTCTCTTGCCTGTGATTGTCACACTGAATGAAGGTCAATTTTTTGTTGAAAGCTGGCAGCATTCATATTTTTATTCAGTTGCCTGAATCTGGCATTTCTCCTTTCCCCCAGGATAAATCATTTTATATTCATTCTTATTTGGCATAATGAAGAGCTGACATGAAGAGTGGCTTTGAGAAGTAGGTGTCTTCTCACCATTCTCTCCATCAGATTCCAAAGGTGGAAACCTCAAGATGTGTAACTAGGCCACCACAATGGGACAAGAGAAATAGGATTTAAATATTTATTTATTGCTCAACGAGACCTCAAAATGCCCTTGACTCCTGGGCGGGACAAAAGGAATCTCTTGCCAAACACGCTTGGAATAAATGAAAACCACTCCTCGCAGGGAGTCTGGGATAGGAGGAAAAAGAATAAAAGGGAAAAAATAGGGATGGAGAAAACATTTTTAAGGTGCCTAAGGAGCTGGCAGTGAAGTGGAGCGCCGTGCCCCCTGGCTGTGTGTGGCAGCAGCTGCTGTAGTATTTGTACGTGCCACACTGTGTCAGAGTGGCACACAGCCCCAGAGGATGGAACCTGCTCGAGGGGCTGCAGTGGGTCATGGATGGGTTTAGGGACCTCATTAGGATTCCTTACCAACCCCACAAAAGCTCTGTCATGAGAAGGAGCTGTTTGAATAGTGGTGGTGCTGTTCCATTGTACAGTATCAACAATTATTGTTAATGAAGATGGGGGTCAGCGAGGCAGATCTCTGGGGCTGGGTTTCCAGTGGATTAGTGCAAACAGAAAGCCGGAGGTAACTCTAGTAGGTCAGCAGTGTAAGACCTGGCAGTATGTCTGGCAGAGCCCTGAAGAACTGCAGGTATCTTGGCTAATCTTATTTATTTAACTGCAGCTCTGCAAGTGGGAGAAACATATGACAGCTAGAAATTGTCCTAAGTGCTAGTCCTGGATAGTAGCCTCTGCTCCTGATGAATGAAGCCTTGGCCATCCCGGTAACTGGCACTCCAGTTTCCTCCTGAAAAACATGGGTGTTTTTATTCCTCAAAAAAGACTGAAAAATTGCACTGGATTAGTATTTCATTGAGTGATAGAATAATTTGTGTTGGAAGAGACCTTATAAGATCACCTCATCCAACCCCCTGCCTTCCACCAGATGAAGTTGCTCCAAGCCCCATCCAGCCTGGCCTTATGCACTTAAAGGGATCCACAGCTTCTCTGGGCTACTTATTCCAGTGTCCCATCATAAGAATGTCCCATCACTCTTCCTTATGTCCAAGCTTAATCTACCCTCTTTCAGTTTAAAACCACAGCATTTTGTCTTCTTTGCTACAGACCCTGTCTCCATCTTTCCTGTGAGCCACTTGTTTTATGTTAAAAGGCAGCACTAATGTCAGCCTGGAGCCTTGTCCAGGCTAAGCAACCAAAACTCTCAGCTTGTCTTAATAGGAGAGGTGTTTGATTTTCATGGCTCTGAAATTTCTCCTTTCATAACAAATCAGTGAAACTGCAATAGAGAGGAGCATAGTGCTCTCTCTGCATCTTTGTAGGTCTATAGTTACTCTTGCCTTACTGTTGGTTGCTAAAATATTTTTCTCTTCTGGTTCCTTTAATAAAAGGCAGTGATATTTAAAGTTTTTCTTATCTATTGAGTAAGGCTTCCAATAACCCTTCTTTCCTGATTTAAAAAAATCTAAGGGCACATATTGTTTCTTCTTCTGATTCTTCTCTGCTACAGCTGGTTTACTGAAAAATGAAGTGTCATTTCACAGATTCCACCATGTTCATTTTTATTTTATACTATTCAATCTGAGCTCCTTGTACAATGCTAAAAACTAGGACTTGGAAACTGAGCCTCCAGGAGGAATGTGGCGGGCCAAGGATAAAAAACATACAAATTTTAAAAGCAATAAATAGTGCAAATCCAGGTTTCCCAACTTCAACTACCAACCCAACCCAATATATCCTTTCATTTTGTCATCTTCCTTTGCTACCTTTTGGTCTTCAGAGCCTGACTAGGTGCCTCTTTCCATGGGTGATGGTGTGGTTACAGGAGTAGATGGCTGCCCAAATCTAGTCTCGCCTGAACCCCTACTGCTGTGTCCAGGCAAACCTCATCCTCTTCCTGATCTGCTGCTGCTGTCTGCACACCTCCTCCTCTGAAATCTTTAATCTCTGAGCTTCCACTGCAAATAAACGTGAGTTTGGCTTCCACCATGCCTGCAAATCCTGAAGGAATCAAGTAAAGTGATATCCACATATAAAAACAGGTAAGTAATGCTTATAAAATACCTTTTTAAAAAACAGAGAGAGGCAAAGTACAAGTAAAATGAATTACATTCAGGCAGCAGGTTCTTAAACTTGAAATTTTAGGCCTGATCATGAACCTGCCCAAAGCCATGAATTTCCATATACAAGATGTAGCTTTGAAATCTTTTTCAAAGTCTTGCATTTGAACTGTGGAAAACCAGAGATGAGGAGGCAGTTTCTAAAGGAGAGAGGAAAGGCCTCTCTGTCACGCTACGCCTTTCATCTCCAAACATGAAGGACCAACATACAGGAAAAGAACAAATGTAGGCCAAGCTGGAGCACCTCAGCCTGAGGTTGCAGCCTGGCATCACCTCTTTTGCAGCAGCCCCAAGCAAAGGGCATGGCAAAGGAATGGGAACAGGCAACACCAGAATGTTTTATGTGACTGCTTTCCCTGATTTACATCTCAAGGGCTTTCAGAGACAGTAGTGGTATTTTGTGTTTAAAAGTCACTGTCTTCACTTATGAGTTTTGAAGTCTCATGCTAAAATGCCAATTTTTACCTGTAGCTTATGTTGGATTTTGTTCAGAAGTGCTAAGCAAAAATCTAGGTTATAGGAACAGATGCATTCAAAGACCCCAATGCCACCACTAAAACAGTGTCAGTGTGTTGTGTTTGTAAACAGTATGTGACTCTGCCTCTGGTATTTTTGTCCTTGGATGCTTTTCTAAGGTGTTACAATTTTCTGTTGGTACTCACAGAGCTTGACATTCATGTGATAATGTGTGGAGTACTTAGAATTAGGGGATGCTTGTTTCTGACTGGTTAAATACCCCCCTCCAACTGACAAGTGATGCAGTTTGCACCAACTCATTCATGGGGATCTAAAGGAAAACTGCCAAATACCAAGGAACAATGAAAATGTTGCCTTGGACTCCAAATCTCAGCATTTTTCAAGTTCTGTATGAAACCAACTGCATGGTTTTCTGCATTTGTTTCTAGGACAAAATTTGCCTTGAAATGAAATTGGATTTTTAGAAGCCAGAGGGGATTCCAGCCAAGAAACTAAGGTAGTGTTCATCAGTAAAAATTTGACCCAAGGCATTATTGAACCTCTTAGGCCTGTGTTATATATCAGAAAAATTCTTCCCAGAGAGCTGTTCTCTAAAACAGTAACTGCTTATTACTCTCCCTTTTGCCATAACCCAAGATCATAAATGTATTTTTAATTGATGTAATGTAAGTCTTGGAGTTTTTCTGAGAAAAAAAAATATAATTTCTTCAGTTAAGCTGAAATATTTGTGAGATTGTTTAAAATAGGTGTGTTCTAGAGAGCTTTGATATTTCTTCATTTTTAGTAGTTACCAGAAGTTATTTCAGATGGGAGCTGTCAGAGCATCAATAGAAGTTGTTAAATGCAGGCTAGCTTCCAGTGAGCTCAGGTTTTTGCTGAAGCTGTTTTATATATTACTGAGTGTAGATGTGTGCGTGCACCTGTGTGTCTGTCTATATATGCATGTTACTAACAAAAAATGCACTCATAAAAGACTCATCTGCTGCTTACTATACAGCTTAAGTGCTCCTGCAATACTGAAAACTTGAGTTTTTCTGGCATGTGAGAGCAAGCAAGTGAACTTGTCTGACGGATAGGAAGCAATGTCTGCTCATGAAGACAGACTGACTGTTCAAGAGCAGGGAATTGGGGAAAGGGTAATCCAGGATCCCTTTTAAGTTTGCTTAATAATAAGGTTCTCTTCTCTTCTGAGAAAATCAAAGATTACATTCAAACAGGTAAAGGGCTTTTTAATTTAATTGTTTTAACTGGGTTTCTTTATGCAATTTTCCATTTGATTTAATTCTATTTAGTATGATAAATGCCGCTTAATCTGAAAATCTTTTCCTTTTTGTTCTCATGTATGAAAACCAGAGATGAAAGATTAGCTTCTAGTGACCTGCATCAAAATATAATTTGTCTGGAAATGAAATGAATTTGGATTTAGCTGTATCTCTTGGATAGTTGTGCTGCAACAACAAATCTTCATAAAGTTAAGCTGCCTCTGCTCAAGGAGTGGAAGAGGTTGTTCAGGCTGTGAGAAGCTCCCGTGGTCTCTGCCCTGCCTGTATGTGTCTGACTGGGAGTCAGGGCCATCAGATCCTCAAAATGTAAAGGAATTTAGGATTTTTAAGTAAGATTACTGCAGCAGCTTTTCATGGTTTAATTATTTTATATTAGAAGCTGCTGAATGATGCATTCGGTGAGCTGATTGCTTTTCAGAGAGCATTAAAAGATTTACTTGCTCCCCGTTTCAAACATTTGGAAGTTTTCGCAGTGGGATTGAAGGGAGCTGTGGAGCAAATCGTGTCTCTTCTTGGGTGCTGGCAGCTTGCTTCCTTGGTAGCTTGGACTGTGTGGAAGGAATTGTGAAAAAAATGCAATTATTTTGGATTTCAGCTTTGTTGTAACTTCGTCTGTGTTTTGTCTCTCAACTGTATAATAGGCAACATGCACTAGTTGTTGGGTTTCCTTACCCAGAAATTATTAACGGCAAGAATTAATACAGCATTTCCCCCTGCTCTGCTGGTGGCACTGTCTCACTGGGTGCCCATTGCCTGTGGCTGCAGTGGGGAGCTGCTGTCCCTTAGTGGAGAGTGGGCATCTCCAGGCAGATACCTCTTCAGATCCTGGTGTCCTTATGTACCTTTAAGGTGTTGGCTGTAGTTCAGGTTGAAGCAGGCACTGGAACAAGAATATGGGCCGCTTGTGAGCCTTTGCATCCTCCTTTCCTCAATATACCATTGTGTAGCTGCCAGAGTTCCCATCCATCCTCCTCCTCCTCAGTGGGGAAATATCCAAATACCCTACAGCTCAAGAGCAAATGATCTACTTACAACATTACAGATATCATGTGGAAGGTATTTACAGAAAAAATATCTTTTGGCCAGTGCACAGGAGGAATAAGCGGTCATAAAACTCTCCGTGGATGGGCATGGCAGCAGGAGAGGCTGCCATCAGCACTGGCTTGAGAGGAACCATGGCAGGGACTGGCACTTACCAAACAGTTAAAAATTTCTTCTCAGCATGCTTCCAGTACTCAGAAGGATCCCACTGTTTCAGAGCCAGGAGCAGACCTGGCCTGTGCCGGCTGCACCCTGTACCTGTTGGAGATAGCTGCCACTCCACCCCTGGAGCTGACAGCAACGCTTTCCACCTAATGCCATCTCCTCTTTGACAAATTTTCTCCCGTTACCTGGCCCTGGGCCCTGCTCAGTAATAACTTGATTCCCCCTGAGTTGTGTCCCTGCTCTTCATTGAGCCCTCTTTGCAGGGGCTGATCTTGGAACTTCATTGAATCCCCTTGCAGTATGGATTTCACTCGCTGAGCCATAATAAAATGGATAAACCTAATGACTGCTTTGATTTTTTTTTTTTTTTTGTATTGTGTAAACAATGGTCCAGTATTTATTTAATAGTTAATCTCGTGACATTTCTCTGCATTTGCAGGGAAATACCCAGGAAAATAATGCTTCCTAATAATATCAAACTGATGAGCAAAGAAATAACACCCACATTCTCAACTGATGATGTGACAAAGATCAAGAAATTCTGCAAAACTCAAACCAAAGTAAGATATAAATTGCAGTAATACTGGCTAATGGATAATGAGATTGCATTTAATGTTGGTAATGTGCAATGTAAGTGTGTGCTGTTTCTTAAATAGGGTATCTTTGACCATTTAAGCAAGCCTTTAGCACCAAACATTCATGGCCATGAGCATATTAAAAAAGCCATTTTGTGTATGCTACTGCAGGGTAATGAGAAAGTTCTCAACAATGGGGCATGCATTAAAGGAGACATCAATATCTTATTATTAGTAAGAGCGTGCAGAGTTAATAGTGCATTGATAAGTTATTTTATTATCCCCCCTCCTCATCATGCCAGCATAGTTCTGTTATGCAATATTAGCAAGAAAATAAAAGCCAACCCAGTACAAAGACTCATTTTGCCTTATATGAATGTTTGTTAGTGTCTTAGGATCAATTTATTTTATCCTTGGGCACATTTTTACAATTATTTCTGTTTTGTCCCACACTTCCCTATTTACTTGACATCTGTTCTATGTTCCTAACTAGTGCTGGGAGGATGCACAATCGAGTCTAATCCTGCGCTGCTCATTCGGGCGAGACACCCACTGATTTCACCAATGGGCTTCACTTTATCGCTGAAGTTGATGGAACTATTCTACTTCTGTCATTTGTAGTCACCATAGCTGTTCAGTTGTGACTTCATTCCTAAATGCTTTGTTTTCAGTACCCATAATTAAGTTACATTAGCTGCAAAATCTAACCTGCTTCAGAACAGCTCCTGGCAGAGATGTAAACCTTCTTACATAAATCAACTCTTTGTTTCTCTGCAGAGTTTCAATCAAATATTTGATAGCTTGCTTTAAAAAATAGATTAGCCTAAAACAATAATCCTTGTCAAATCTTTTGAGTATGTTTTTATCTCCTTAAGAGGGCAACTTGAAATGCTCCCTCCACAGAGCCCTCCTGTGGCGTTTTAACCATGCCAGTGCAGGTGGGATCTGTTGCTCAATAACCCCTTGTCCAAAGCACTTGCTCAGCACTTGCATTGCCTTGCTGGGTACCCAAATGTGGCACACGTGGAGCCACAAATCTTCAAAGCAGTTGTCTAATGGTGCTCAATGAGATGCTGATGGACCTGCTGTGCTTTGCAGTCCAAAGGACTGTCTATTAAAGTTTTAATAAAGCCAGAAATTGGTCCCTTAATGAAATGCAAAGCTAGGTGGGACATAGGCAAACTTCTTTGAAATATGGAATGAAATCTTAAATTTAAAAAAAAAAAATAATATTCATTTTGGAAGGAATCTGAAGAACAAACTCTAATTAAAGGAAAGTACATTTCTAACATTTCTGTGTCATTTATTGAAACAGTAGAATTTCTGAGGATGTCATTAGTATCCACCTGTGTTGTACTATTGTCCAGAGGAGAGTTGGGTATGCAGTAATACTGTAGTAATATAAACTTTTCCTTAAGAAAACAGATTTAGTTCTTTTATATACATATATATTTTTTAACAGTTTTGACCTTAGAAATGCCAGCTTCTGTTTCTTTTCCTTCCAGTTTGAGACTGAAATGAAAATTACAATCACAATACACACCAATACTGTTAGTATAACCTTACAAGTAATTAAGCAGTTTAGAAGTTAATTAGTGTTGCAAGATTTCCAAGTTTGCAAGGACTCAGGAGCATTCTCGAGAGGAAATGCTGAAAAAAGAAAACAAGGCAAATTAAAATTCTGTTACCAGAACCCTTCAACTTCGGGAATTTCAAGGCTTGAGCACATGCTTCTCTAATGTTTTGTCTTCTTCCCATTGCCTGGACTTGTGCTTTTGGAGATCCTGGTGAAGCAGGATCCTGTACCTAGAATAACAAAAAACATTGATTTGATTTGCTCACAATTTTCTTTCGTTAAGCTGAAGCAGACGGGACATTTAGGACATTTATATGGAAGCTGTGTTTTTGAATAATGAATGAAATAAAAGTAGGAATAGATATGTAGTAAAGATGTTTCAAGGTATTTACAAGGTTTAAGTGAATGTTTTAAACTTTTTAAGTTTTGGTCTTCATTTGAAAACAGGAAAAGCTTTGACACTTCTCAACATACCTGGAACACTGTCAAAGGCATCTTCCTCTTTTCACAGTAAAGGAGCTTAGAAAACACTGAATAAAAAGTACTTACTATGAAGATCAGGTGGTAGCACATAAAAGCTGGCTGTAAATGTCGTTCAGCTGCCTGGAAATCTGCATTTTTTGACACCACAGCCCCAGACTTCCTTGGATTTAGCAAGATCAGGGTTAGCATCCCTCAATCCATCATCAGGGATTCCTGGTACTCCTGGTGCCACCACCTTCATCCAGCTATTGAGGTCAGTTGTCTAACAGGTGTGGGATTTTGGGGATTTTTTTGTGGAAAGGAGTGTCTTGTCAATGACTGTGACCATGGCAGAGCTGCACTGACACAGGTCCCGGGCTTGCTCCCACCAAGTGGAGTTTCCCTGGTTGTGACTGCTGGACTAAATGACACCACTGGGGCAGCAAAATGTCAGACCAGCAAACAGGTGCTGGTGGGTTGCCTTTTCTCAATCTGATTTGACAGGAATTTATTCTGTGCCCTTACTTAAGCTTCCTAGTAGTACTGATTTAACTCTTTCAAATAAATGAGGAAATTGATTTCCCATTTCCCAGGAGTATTTGGGTAATTAATTGCAAAACTATCTTGTAAGTGCTTGAACGTTCATCTCATTCAAGTTCATTCCTGCCAGAGATTGAAGTATCAAGATTCTGGTGTACTGGGGCAATTAGCCCAGCATCATAAGTAAATATTTAGTGACTATCCCTAGCATCCAGTTCAGAGGCCTGGACTTGCATCCTGCAGTCCCTGGATCTGAAGGAGGTGACCACAATGTTCCTCCTGCCCTTTCTTTTGCACATCCTTGGAGAGGAGTCAGGATTCTGGCTGCTGGGATCCACATTTCGCTTCCATAATAGGTTTTTTGTGCGTGTGTGTGTATTTGTGTGGTGTTGCTTTTTTGTGGCGTTGGTTTTTTTGTGTATTTGTGTGGTATGCTCTTAGATACCACTGGTCTGAGGTTTAATGACAAATAAGCCCTTCTACAAATGGGAAAAGATCTTTGGCAAGGGTAATCCTGCTAATGCGTGGCTCCATCTGAGATGACCTAGACCCCTGGGAGTGCACTGCTGTCTTACACAGTGACCTTTGAGAGAGATGTCCAAAAAATATTTTTACTTCACCAGTAGCTACTGAAATTTCAGATGCTCTCAGCACCTCTTGTGACAAAAGACAAAGTGGTGAGGAAGGAGAATTTCCTGCACTCCTGTTTAATAAACTAAGGGAAATCGTGCACTCACAGATACTGCACCAGTTATTTCAGTTTAATCATTCACAAGTATGCTGAATATAATGGTAGCAAAGAAAGGTCAGGATTTCCCTACTGCTTATTAGGCTGTTTACTTTTTTCCATTGTTTTAAAATCAGTGTACAAAAGGCTGGAAGATGGCAAAGTGCTCAGTTTTCCCCTTTAAAAGGTGATCTTTGTATTGCAAAACATTCCCAAAACCACTTTCACCATCAGCAGGGGGTTGCCAGGAAGGCAGTTGACAGCAGCTGTAACTGCTGATTAAAAACCTGATGCTCAGCATTGCATTTCCAAAGATATCAAACTTTCCATCTTCTGAGCTTTAAAACCCTCCTGTGGCGAAAGGAGCTGCACACTGTGAGCCCATGTGAGCATCAGCCAGCACCCACTGTACCTGAGTTCCTGCATCCCAGCCCATGAGGGCTTGCATAACAAAGCCTAAAAATGGTTTTGATGAGAAGAAGTAGGAAAGTGTTTTATCATTGAAGAATCTTTGTGAAATGGCAAAGAACAAAAGTAATTTTAACCCAGCCTTAGTCCTTCATATCATTGAGGTGCTGTGCGAAGTGAGATAGCAAATACACAAGTGAGCCTGACCACAGCTAATCTGAGAGCAATCTGACGCACCTGCAAAGTGGTTTGTGCAGGATGGGTATAAAGCAAGGTAAGTGGAAGCCAAGATGACTTGCTTTTAGGAAAACAAGTAGCACAACCAGATCTAGGCACCCAGGTATTCTTATAGAGTAAAGAAAAACATTTTTATTACTTTCTTAGCACAAAGGGTGGAGTGGCTTGCTTGTTTGAACACCCAGGAGAAAAAGAAAAAAAGTAAATAAACCTCTATTTCTCCTTTCTCCACATTTCACTTCAAAAATGTGTTAGAGGCTGCTGGGACTGCACTCAAAATGGATGTATCTGTGTCTATCTGTATATCTCAGAAACTCGAATTTCTTCCAAAGCTCAAGATACACTCCTGGGAAAAAAGGTGATTGCCAGACAGAGCTCTGCAGACCTTCCATGGACAGGCTGTTGCCAGTGGGGGAGGTTTGGGGTTAATCAAATTGATTCGCTGTCACTCCCACCATGTCACCTTGTGGGGACCTGGCTGGGGCAGGCAGTGTGGGGCAGAGTGCTGGGAAGGGCCAGCCTGGCCTCCTGGCAAGGGGTATTGGATGTGGGATGGTGGCTTCCCTCCCAAGGGAGCAGGACAAAATCCAGTCTTCAATGCCTATGTGGAACTGAGATTTGGTTTCTAATGGTTCCTCCAGCAAATCCTGCAAGGCAAGAACCAGTTTTATTTATTGCTCCCAGCTGCAGCTTGTGCAGGGATGAGCCCTCCACAGGGACACAGCAGAGCTGGCACAACAAGGTACTGCCACTGGCTTTGTCCATGGAAAGGGTTATGTTTTTTCCTCAGCCTTCCAGCTTCCAGTGGCTAAGTCTGTTTCGTGTGATGCTTATGCCAGCTCTGCAGCTCCCTGGCTGTCAGTTTCCCAGAGCTGCTTAAAGAGGCTTTGCAGCCCTGGGATTTGGGCAGCTGCAGGTTTCACTTCTGAAAGACATGGGCATTGCTGTAAGCGGATGGGCATAGTTTATAAGGGACACATGTAGTGGCAATTGATCTTGCTGTGAGCTGGCAATCTGTGAAAAGCAGAGCAAGCAGGCGGGCTGCTGAGTAGGAGGAATCTGCTTGGGAGACATGGCCTACAGACAGACTATCATGCAGTGGCCCGTAGTAGGTATTCACTATCTCAATTTGAATTTCTTTCTTTTCCTTAGAGCTCCTTTTTCCCTTAAGAAAATTCATAATATGTTATCAAAGCAGCTTTTATTTTCCCATTCTTCCCAATTGCACCTGTTAAGGCTTAAGAGTGGTCACTTTTCTTTTGGTCAAGGCAGCCCTTTAATTTTCTTTTTCTCTCCTTACCTCCAGCTTACACTGACAAATCTTTCCTGGTGAAGAAAGCATGACAGTAACTGCCAGAATGAAACCTGACTCTTCTAAGGAGCAACAGAGACTCCTTCCACAGTTAATAAACAAATTTTATTAAACAACTTAATAACTACCAAACTCAATAAACTAATAACTTTCTTAACAACTGGAGTAGCAATGATACTTTTATGTTATTTATAATTATTAATTTTTATTTTGAACAAGCAAATATCATTTACATGAGTGAAACCTGCCTCCAAAGCCAAGTGTTCACAGCATGATGAGAAGTATGGGGGAAAAAAAAGTAGAGATGGAGATGTGCCTCTTGTGAAGTTTTGACCTGGCTTTTTCTAGCATAGACTTCATAGGTCCAGATAGAGTTAAAATAAAAAATCAAGGGCAAGTGCACATATACAGAGTTCCAGCAGAAGAAGGTGGCTGGTTCTAGTTACATATTAGTAACTGTGAAGTAGAAAGGCTATCATTAAGAAGTTAAAATATTCCATCAAAATGTTTAGATGAGATTCAAATCTCATAAAGAGCATACAAGTCTTTTTCCCCATGAGTATTGCATTGGAAGAGTGACCATGTTTATGTATTGTAGGATTAAGCATTGCAACCTTGGGAAACAATGAGGTTTGGTTCTGGGGTTTTTTTTTAAGTTCTTGACATTCCAGTTAAACTTCTTTGATGCTATTTTGTTTTCACAGTAGGTGGATTCAAAGGCATAGATCAAGCATGGAACTCTTCATCTCCAGTAGAAGTTTAGAAATTTATGAGCAAAAGAATTCCAATGTAAACCTGTCTGCAGCCTTTATGATACCAGTTAGAGTGTAAGTAGTAATAAGTCTGAGTGGTTGTGGTAATTGTTTTTTCTCAGTTATTTCTGTTGATGCTGATGTTGAAAACGGAGAAGACAAGGAGAGCAGCCACATGGAATCTGTCTGCTTCCCAACAATTCATAATCTTATTGCATGAAACAAATCCTTAAATCTCGACTTTAGAGTTGTCTTTTGTAATAAACAAGAACATATGTCATTGAAAGAAGTGGGGAAATGACATCACCGTATATTTCTTCATAATTTCATAACAGAGCAAAATACACATATTTTGCCATTACTGCTTCAATACTACAAAAGTCCCTCAGCAATACCTTTAGATTTGAAGAAAAGCACTGGCTGTTTCAGAAAAGGCAGTTTAGTTGTTGGTTATCTTCTCCTTTTGAAACATAACAATCTGTACTACCAGTCCCAAAGATAGCTTGAAAATGCACTCCAAGTAGAGAGGAGAATTAAGATCCTATTTATCAGAGTCAAAGGCAGTTCAGCTGATGGCATCTCTGTCTTAGCAAAAGACTGTGAGCTCTAATAGCAGTGGATAAAGAGACCTATGGGGAAGATAAAAGGGAAAAAAACTACCTCTCTGTTCTGAATTGCACCTAAAGAAAATGACAAATTGCACCTAAAGTCATGACTCCTGCCCTGCACCCTGGGACCATGTCTGCTGGGCGTGGGTGGCACGAGACACCTGACACACTCAGCTGAAATAGGAGGGCTCGTGTCTAGGATCAGTCCCTTTTTTGCATTTAGACGATGCTGTGCCAGCCAGACTGAGACATTATGACTCAGTAATTTGCTACTTGTGCAAAAGCTAAGCTGAGCAGAGCTGATCTGTGTGATGCCAGTAGCAGTGAGTTGGTTTGCCTGTATTAGGAACAGGAGGCTGAGTATCCTGTTTAGCATAGATGGTAGGTGGCATGACTAAAAGATTTTCTGCAGTGCTGAGATTCTTGAAGAAAGACCAAGAAGTAGCTAGAATGGTGACCCACGTTGGGGTTTTTTTCTTTCTTTATTATTCCACACCTGTGCCACTGACTTGAATATTGGAGTTAGTTTATTTTTAAGCCCATGCTGTGACTCCTGATAGACTCAGCAGTGGGGAATGAGTCATGCACACAGTTCTGGATACAATGTGCACATACTTTGCTGGGTCCAGCTGTACAGCAAATCTGCAGCCCAGAAAAGGAGGAGCAGGGAAGAAAACATTCACTTAGGTCTGGCTCATTGCTAGAGATGCTCTTTAATGAGGAACAGACACAGGGCAGGCAACCCAAGGAGTCAGTGTCCACAGACCAAACCCTTGTTCTGCATATTGTGGGAATACAGTAATAGGGTTTTCACACTAGTCCTGGTGTGTAGAAAGTGGGATGTGCCTGAGCAGGCATGTGGGCAGAGTAAATCCTTGTGGCAAATCAACCTGAATCATGACAGTGTGAGAAGGACAGGAAAGATCAATGGATTGGTGCAGATTTGACACTGGTGGTGTCTACTATCACATTAGTATCTCAGTGATTTTACAGAGAGATTTTTACAGTAAAGGTTTTTGGTAAAACTTTCTGTGAATAAACCTGCTCCAGGAAAATAAAGTAAGCACCCAGGCTGCAAGCCCAGGTGTAGCTCTCTGACCAGCCAACACAGTATCAGACCTGGGATAAGTATCCATATTATCTGTAAATGTGTAAAACGTACCTCTCCAAAACTAAGATAAGTCATTTCTGCTAGAGCTTTTTAAGAAAAATGTATTTGTCAGGAACTTGAGCTAGTAGCATAACTTTTGTGATAAACAATAAAGTGTAATATTGAACTTCCTTCTGCATTTCCTGAGTAATTTTTCTGCATTGTAAAATTGAAAAAGAATACTCCCCTTGAGTATTTTTAGGTCAGTTAAGGACATTAAAAAAACCTCTCTTTTGGCTCCACAGAAGTGAGTTGTTTACATTCACTAACTGGGAGATTCAATTTTAAATCAGGCTCTTCATTGATTCCTGTTTGAAATGAATACTCAGAAGCTTAAGATTTTTTCCCATGAAAGTTTAAAATTTCAGGATATAAGCTATGGAATTTGTATCTTCCTTAATGTATTGAAATTATATTGTAATACTGCTCTGTGTATTAAGCTCTCTTCTGATGAAAATACAGGTAAGTGTCTCATGTAATCTGGATTTCAGAAACATAAATGATCTCTACAGTCACAAATCTGGTGCTTCACGTTTGAATTTATCAAATGCTCACAGTTTATAATGTTAAGGATTGTAGCCAGGGTTGAATTTATGAACAGTCTCATTTATGTCTTCTTAACTCCATGTAAATCTATGTGCATATCTTAATTGAAGGCGCATTTGGAGGATTATTTGCATGAAAACTGCTGATGAAGACGTGTGGAAATAGGAAAGTTATTTTAAGACAGCTATAGTAGGGTATTTTCCTATCCAGGATGTTTGTTAGCTCTGACAAATCTTTGTTAATTTTGTCTGGCTGTTTTCATGAATCTTTGGATTCCAACAAAAGCTAATAAATCCAGCTATGAATGCTTTAAATACAACTACATTTCAGAGAATATGAATCAGACAAGGACTACATATATAGCCTTCATACAGAAGAATACACATTTGTTGCTTTGTGCTGTGCAGTAGCATTCAGAGGAAGACTTGCTCCCTCATCAAATTTCCATACATTTGAACTGCTCTTGCCCAGAGTTAGGGTAAATTGCATGACAAATGTTAAAATCATCAACACCCATCCCAGGCAATCAAAGTGGCTGCTGACCTTTAAATGTGAACATATTCTCATACCAGTCTACCAACCATCTGGTATGACCTGACATTTCCATTACTGGCACTCCTGTCTCTCACAGCCCCCCTCCAAAACACCACAAATGTGACGATTTGTGCCCATGGTGGCTGCCATCTCCCTCTGCAAAGTGTCCACAGGGAGGGACATTTTGCTTTCTCTTTTTTTGCCCTTTTATTTCCATTCTTACTTTTTTTCCTCTAAATACTGAATTGTGGCTCTATTTGTCAGGGGTGTTAAGGGAGCCACTAAATCTCCCAGACCCAGGATCCAGCTCCCCAGCCAACATGCCCAGCCAGAAATGGTCCCAGGTGATCTCTACATCCCAGTCCTAAGGATTTGGCTGCTGCTCCTCTTCCAGCTCACAGGTCTGGCTGGCAGCAAGGTTGTGTCCAAGACACACTGACACACACACACACACACAGAGGGGTCCCTGAAGTGGCTGGTGGGACAGGCTGCTGCACACACATGGAGCAGCATGGGCAGCACAACCCCTCTGTAATGCTCCCCAAACTCAGAGAAGGCCACACAGTCCTGTCCTCTTCCTCTCCTCCAGGAAATCAGAATGCAGGTTCTCTGGTGAAAAAATGTGTGCCCTCATTCTCCATATCCTCACACGCAGCCAAACATGCACAATCCCCTTAAATGTTAGAATGGCCTCTAAACCTCTTAGATATCCATGCTTGGGAGTTCTGGCAGTGCTATACGAGTCACCTCCTGCTTGTCAGATAGGGCAGTGTGATGTTTGAGTCTTCCAGATGTGGAAGTGCTTCCTCCAACTCACCAGCTTGTCCAGCTTGAAGTTTGCTAGTGAATTATGCACACACACACACAAACACAGGATTAAATTCACTGAAGAAATGTTAACACACACAGATCTCTCCAGCTGCCAGCACTCAGACCTCTTACACACCAACACACAACCTGATCCCTCCAGCTGCTGCTGGCATCTTGACCTTCCAAGACACATACAAAACATACATACCAGCTCCTCCAGTAGCTGGGCTTTAGATCTACAAGCCCTGTGACTCACAGTCCCTCCAGTTCCTAGCACACAGACCTTCCATGCAAGTCCCTCCCTGTGCTAGTACCTAGATCCATAAGACTAAGACCTGTGGTCTCCTCTGGCTCTTTGTGGTGGGTCTCTCAGTTTCTGGCCCCATTTTCCCCCACATTTCTTTGGATCTTTTGATCCTTCCCCCTAAACACCCCACAGTCATTTTTACATAAATCTACAAGCCTTTTCTGATAGCCTGTATCTCAAGCAGCCTTAACCTTTTCACAGCACTCATGTTAATCATATTTTCCCCTTCCTATCAGTTAATAATTGTTCAGGTTGATATTCTTGAGGGTTCTGCCTGATTAGTTCCCCTAATGGACCATCAATCAATGGCTGAAGCATTCTGGATCCTCATTATTATCTCTACCATGACTTCCTCATTAATGTTTGTCTGTGAGGTTCATTTATTGCTTTCCTCATTACTTGTTATTTCTTTGACTGAGTAGATCGCAACCAAATAACGTAATGAAACAGACACTCCCAGACTCCACAAACTCTCACGCTACTGCCTGTCAGCTGCAGCAGGACAGAGAACTGCTGGGTACCCTGTGAATACAGGATCCAGCTCCCCTTTATTATAGACAACTGTACAATGAGAATATAGCAAACTCAGGCTTTCCTGGGTTGACTGAAATTCAGGATGCCATTTTCATGTTCTCTTCATGTTTAGGTAGACTTGAAGCACAAGGCAGCCATTTCCATTTTTCTCCATTGCATGACGATACACAGCACTGTCAGACACTCCACTGACTTTAGCACAGTATTTTATCCAGATGATGAATTATTTTCCAGACTTTACAAACTTTTATCATGATGGTTGATATAAAAGGAACAGAAAGAATGATGACGTAGTTGTGGTTTTGCAGTGATGTTCATTTTGTTTCTTTGATGCTTGTTTGCATTATCTTCAGAAGGATGTTTTAGTCTAAGTGGGAAAAAAAAAAAAAACAAGCCCACATCTTAAAAGTGTATAGGGAAGGGAATTATGTGTATAATTTAAGAGCATTACTTGCAAAGAAACCAAAACTATTTATTGGAAGGTAATAAAGTAGCAGTGTCAAGTATCTGACGCTGCACAGAGGTACTGCAACTCAGTGGGGTATCACACAGAGAGTATTTGTACAAAATTAAAAATGGTACTCTGCTTTCTGGAAGGACAGAAAGTTTGTTTACAGTTTGTTTACAAAATTTGTCCTGTGTCCTGTGAGTCCCTCTAAACTATGTCAGGCTTACTATTTCCAAGAGAAGCCTCGACTTTAAGTAAAAGTCCATGTGTCTCAGACAGTATGAAATTTCCTGTGAAAACATGCCCAAATTCTGCTTCTATCCAATACATGGCACTTCAGATCCTGTCATCCAGAGAGTTTTAACCTGCTGTCTTCTTAACATTTCCTTAAGTTGATATTTCCACAGCTACTTCATGCCTTGCATAAAAGTGGCCTTTGAATGTGGAAATTTATTTCTTATATTTACTTTTTGTTTTGACATCCTGGCATGCATTTTTAGCACCATATCCAGGTATTTTAAGGGGAGATCTTTAGTAGAATAGGCAGTAATGATGTAATGATGAAGTACAAGTTTACTGAGCAGAAAATATGGTTTAAATACAAATGGAAAATGAACCCCTTTCTTCACACTATTCCACTCATTGAAGGCTCTCATTGGGGCAGATTGGAGGGGGGTGGAAGGGGAGGACAGGTTTTGAGTTAAGTGCGGTTTTGGTGTTTGATAAATTAGTGTCACTTAAAGAAGCGCTTTAATTCTTAACCTGGGGTCTTTAGGCTTCAAAAAGGTGACATCTTCCCATTTACTTCTTACCTGATTTGATTGTTTGCTTTTTAGTGAATATATATATATATATGTTGTGTGTGTCTGTGTATTGAAAAAGGCAAAATACTTACTTCTTCTAGACTCAGGCTCTCCTTATTCTCCTTTCCTTTTTTGTATTTCTTTTTAAGGCACACTGCTGTTGTAATGGTGACAATAAGCATTACAACAAACACAGTTATGGTTGAGGAAACAGCTATTACAGTATTTTCTCGAGTTGAGCCTTTCCTTTCACACTTTTCTCCCATGTACCACCAGTTGTCACCTGCTGGACATCTAGAAAGCAAAAGAACAAACATGTGATATCTCCTAAAGATTAAAGGTGAGAAAATGCTTGCTTCAGAAAAATGGCATCTCTGACGCAATTTCTATATCCTAAAGCATACCGAAGTTATCTTAAAATAGACTTCTATTTTAAAGTTGTCTTGAGTGGCCTAATTGGCCCACTTTACACACCTAAATGTGCTTCTTTCAGCTTCCTGATGTTTCACAGGTCATGCTTTCAGAGAAAGCCTTTGCCAGAAACCCTAAATGTCTTCCTGATTCTCTTGACCACTTAATGCTCAGTTGCAAGTGATCTATGGAGCTTCTTTTTTTTTAAAATTTTCAAATTTAAAGAACTTGTAAGAGCTGTCTCTCCCCTTACCCAACAAACAGGTAAGAAAAGAAATTAACAGTCCCACAATCATCCAGTTTTAGGACTGAAAACAACCTCCAGGCTTTGATTCCAACACCTCACCCAGCACCACAGTCAGCACACCCACCCCCATCTTTCAAATCTTGGTTATACCTTATGTATTGATTTTCTAGCTCCTGTCTAAGCCATTTATTCAGGACTATCTCAGCCCTGAAAACAAGTCTGTTTGCAGAGCACTGCAAAGATACTGCCTGCTGGGGGGACTCCAGGTGATTCAGCTTGAACAGATGTATCACATTCCCACCTATTTCCCAACAGAAAATTGGGGTGGAAATAGACTGCTGGTCACACATTTCTGTAGGACAGAAAGTAGGTCACAAAGGCACCAAAACTTCAAAGAGTCCAGAGATATCAGAAAATAAAAGTTTCCTCTCCATAATTTTGAAATGAGGCATAAAATTCAGCATTTTTTTTATTTTTATCTTCTTGGAACCACTTCTTGACATTTACTCATATTTGTGACCTGCTTCTGATGAGTTGCACAAGAATTATTTTTTAAAAGGTTTCTAAATGGGGATATGTAACACTTGATGAGTCATCCTGACTCTAGTGGCTCTTGGCCTTTATGTTTTCCTCACTGCACTCCCCCAGTCTACCTGCCCTGGCACAGCATCTAAGGTTATTATCTTCAGCCTCAGAGCTTATTTGAGAGCTGGAACAATGCTAATCAGGCAGGTAGGTTACGTAAATGTATCCACAGAGAATTAAATAAAAGCAGATATTAATCTTCTTGCAGGGCAAACAGTCTTCTACTCCTCAGCTTTCACTGCTGGTTTCAAAGGTGAGAGACTACACTTTGATAATTCATGGTCATAATTTGCACTGTACAATATTTCTGAATCAAATTTTAAAATAATGTCTATGCTGTTTCCTACAAGATAAGTACTGAAAATCTTCCCTAACAATATAAATGCTCTTTTCTTTCAATTACATTTATTCAACTCTTCTACATTTTGCTATAGGGAATTCTAAAGACTTGGAGTAATACATTACTGAATATAATAAACACATTTAAAATATAATTTACAGGAAAGTCAAGCAGAGTACTTCAAAATGATCAAATGCTGAGGTTAGGAGCTTTGTTGCCCAAATTGGTCATAAATTCAGTCTCACAGGAGCAGTTGCAAATACTTGCCTTAATCAGCTACAGTCTGTCTTTCTTTTCATTAGGAGCAAAGATTTATCTCGTTAGAAACTTTCATTACTCATCCTAAAACTGCATTTGAGAGTGAATAAAGGCAGTTACCTGCACACTGGTGCTCTGTTTACCATAACACAGACACCATCGTTTTCACAGGGATTGTCTGGGCAGAACGTCGGAACCTCTGGATCTTGGGGCTGGGTGGTGCTGCTCGTGGGGGGCATGTTGGTAGGGTTTGGACTAGGTTTGATGGTGCTGGCGCTTGTAGGGGGTGGGATGCTCGGCTCAGTTGACAGGAGATGCGATATATCTGCACAGTGAACCCACAGGAAATAAGGTCTTTGCTTCACATAATTTTTCTTCTTATTCTAGTAATAATTTCTAATAATAAAGAACAGTAAGCCTGTCCAAAGGTATAATGGATAAATAGGGTTTTTTGCCCTTCAGGATCATGATGTACTTTGGAAATGTCCTCTAGAATTTTTTCAGAAACAGATAGTTTTATTCAAATTAATCTATTCAAAATAATTTGCACAGGATTAGCATTGTTTTACACACCTTTACATGAGATAAAGGAATTGCACTGTGCATGTACCTGTTCACAAATATATTCAAACATATGATTTGACTTTAGATACAGGCATAATTCAAATACTGCTCAAGTGCAAAGTACATCACCTGTATTTATAACTACAGCACTAGTGACTTAGTATCTGACACTGTTTACTGCATTGTAAAGAGTATCAGCTATGTTTACATACCTTCCAATGTTAAAAGAATATAAACACCATCTTCTTTAATAAAGTTGCGGCTTCTAAGTCTATCATGAGTTAAAAATGCTCTAGTTCCAACTCCTGGACCTCTCATGTATTTAGTTCCATTGGAAAATGTTGCTTCAGATCCCACCTTATCTGGCCTGTCCCAAGTATATTTTGATGGGGGTTCTGGGAAAAAAAAAAAAAAAAAAAAAAAAAAAGAGAGAGAGAGAGAGAGAGAGAGAAAAAGAATGTGAATGTGAGACTGCTCTGGATTTGCCTCTCAGCAGAAACCTCAGTTGCCTGAGATTCCCCACTGATGAAAGGCACAAGATAATGGAGATCTTCAATGATTTGGTTTAGCCTGAGGTACTGAGAAAAGAACCTGCTGGAGAAGAGTTTATTGGAGAGCTAGTTGAAAAGTTGTTGTAATTTCTTTTTAGTTCTTTAAAGTGAGGTGGTGAAGAAGATATATAACACATAAATCATCTGTAACATGAGTTAATGCAGTGCTTCTCAAAAGAGAGCATCTCCTGCAGTAGATGTGGGGCACAAGGTATTTGAACAACCTAAATGGTCACAGATCACTGATGCCTGCTTCATCAAACTCTGTTCTAAAGCTCAAAGCAGAGCCTGATTGTCCATGAAAGAATCTGACAGAGGGAGAAAGAACTGCCTGCTCCAACACCTCTCTGGTTAGATAAAGAGTGTGTGTTACTAGGCTTCCCTTGGGAATTGTGGACTATTTGCAATATATGAATAATCAAGGGAAAAGGAGCAGAAGGCAAACAGACTGCATGTCCACAGGGTCAGAGAAGGAAAAGGGCTATGCACTGTGGCTGTAACAGCAGAAGCACAAGGAAAATATGATTTTTCAAACATCTATGGAGAACATGGTGTGATGTGTCTTTCATTTACAGAGAGGACATTAATTCTTTCTAAATTACCCACTGGAATTTCATGTAGAGCCAGTGTCATAGCAAATGAAATGTAAAACTTACTGGGTTTAAAATAATAATAATATGAATTGGATGGTTTTATCCCTTCCTTCCTTCCTTCCTTTCTGAAAGTCAGACTGAAAGTCCTGAAAACTAATTCAGTGGCAGAGATGATTTCTTTTGGCAAAAAGAAGAAATTCATTATGGCTTAAATCCAAACTTTCTCCAATGTTGAATGTGGGTGTTTTCTTTCATATCTCTGTCTGTAGATATTCCTACCATTTCTCAGAGTTACTTTTTACCTCAACTGCCACCTTTCCAAGTTATTGTGGACAACGGCCCTTATCTTCTCACATCGTGAACAAGTACAGATTACATAATTTGAATCAGCACTTTGTCCATCTGAAGGCTTGTGCTGACATCCCTGTACCTTTGATAAAGAGGGCAGGGATTTGTTTGATAGTTGCTGCACTTTTGTCTGGTATAAACCACCATTTTGCTAATTCAGTATTTTTCTTTTCATGACTTCTGGAAAACTTCCATTCCCATTAAAACAGAAATTAATGTATCCTCACAGAGCATGCGAAGGAAACTTTAGGAATAGATCATCCACCTGTTTCTTATGCAAATGCAGCTTTGAAACCCAGAGTCCCAGCTTAACTTGCTTGTAGGTTTAATTTTTTTCTTGTTCACGAATCAATATTATTGTTGCTGCAAACATAAGAAACATTCCAGAAGCTAAAAAATAGGCATTAATTTATACAGAGAGGAGATGTGGCCCCTTGTTTTTTTGGTTGTGTTTTATGTGTTTGATTTTAACTAACCCGATAATCTGCCAGGGTCTGTTGTTACGCTTCTTTGGTTGGACATCCGCTGACGAATATCAGGATGCTGGTCAAGCAGGATCATGGTACCTTGTTGCCATGGACAGGGCCATTCCAAATGATCATCATTTGCTCCAGAAATCAAGGACAAGTATATTCCTAAATTAAGTGGGTTATCAGTGGTACCGTTTACATACAAGCTGATCTGAAAAGCATATCCTTTACTAGAGTAAAAAGGTGGACTGTATATTATCCCATCTCTGCCTGCTGGACTTGTGTTGAGGAGATGTGTGAAATTTCTGATATGCCAGACGTGGTGGGGACACTGAGTTTCTGACAAGTTGATGTCATCAATAGAGAGGCCTCCATTTGATAAGCCACTTCCTCTCACGCCTTGAAACACAACCCGGAATTTACTTGTGACATTCAAAGAAACATGATGGAGCTGCCAGTAGTTCTCAGGCGAACCTGAAAAACAAGGGTAGAGATTTCTGAGTCAGCAGTACACTGCACAGGTCTGTGGACCCTATACCAACACTGTGTAAGAATTTTTCGGTTCCACTGGCACTGATGTGATGGAATATTTCTTCTGTAAATGTTACTTTTTCAGTTCATATTTGCTCAATACAATATTTTGACATAATTGATATGCATAATACTGCTTGTTGATGGGTTTTAAAACTGCTTTTTCTTTTATATTTTAAATAAAATTTCATTAAACTAATCCAGATGTTGTGATTATTAAATCTACGAAAATAGTTTCACCTGTATTGTTAAATAGAAAAAATTCAGAACATGTTATATTCAAATAACAACAATATGCCTCTACAAAAAAATGCTCCATAGGATTCTGGGAAGCTAGAACTACAACACTAGTTCATTCATTTGTTTTTGTATTTTTAAATGGCTTGTTGGAAGCTTGCCTGTGCAGAAGCACTATTCACCCATCACATGATTAATGGTACGAAGGTCAAATTAAAGCCAGTCATTTGCAAAACCTACTTTGTGCAATAGAGCCTCTCTGCAAGTTTGATGCTGCATCCAAAAGTGCCTGCACTAGCAAATTCCACTTGACTCCAAAAGCAGTGTACACAAAAGCAAAGACTTCTGCACAGCAGCCTTGTGAGGTCAAGGAAAGTAAAACACCTTTTTAAAAAGGTGTGTGCACCAAAACAGTTTCTTTTGCAGTCTGGTTTTAGTTCATCTGCACAGAAGATCAGCTGCATTTATTGAGCAAGCAGTGCCAATCCCAGGTACAGAACTCATGCATCACTCTCCTAACAACCCTAAACACAGCACAATGGGTCTTAAATATATGTCTTAATTTCTTGAAATTTTTCATTACTGTTATAATTAGGAGGGAAAAAGTAATGCAAGAAGAGGAAGAAATAAGAAGAGCACCCCACTGTTTCCCATGAAATTGCCTTCTGCATAAGCTAAAGGATTTTTACATGTAATGTGTGCAATTCAAAAATCTCCAGCTGCCACAGTCCAGTGGGAAGGTTCAGGGGTTGTCCCTAAGTTTCTCAAACATCATAGTTCAGTGCAAATCCATGGACAGCTCAGCCAGTGTGTCAGAGCATGGATGGAAGGGAGCGTAGTGTCACAGTTACTTCCAGGTTATTGACTGCATTGGTGAGGGTAACTTCTCACTTGAGAGAAGTGAAACAGCTTGGGGGGGAAAATGATCTTGAACCATTCCTAAAAGTTTTATCACCGATTGTCAAAATAGGGTGCCTTTTTGGACATACTTATGAGATCAGAGACTTCAAAGGAAATTATGGACTTGCGAAAGCAGGAATGGGAGATGGGGCCTCATAGACACAAAAGAGTGTTTGCGAGGAAGGCTGAGGTCTGGAGAAATTAATCTTGGCATCAAAGTAGGATTTGAGAGAGTTTGGAGGGCTCAGACTGATGTAAAGTCTACACCTGCCTTATCAACTCTTATGTTGAAGATGCCTGTTATCTCAGAGGGCACAGAGGGTGAAGCCATAGAGGTGAAGAAAAGAGTGGAAAAACTAAAGCAGGTACCGGCAGCAGCTGACCCTAACAGGACAAAAACAGAAAGAAATGATAGCTATTAAGTAAAAGAACTTGCTCAGATCCTTCTGAACTTGGTGTAGCTGAAATGGAGACCACATAACAGTTAAATATTTTAGAAAGTAATTTAATCATAAGGTGACTTTGGCAATTCTAGCTTAAAGAGCTCTTGTCCATTAGTCGACCTCAACTGATCATTCTGTAGGCCACAGGCTCCTAAAACCACAAGAATTTAATCTTCAAACTACAACTCAAATCATGATCTGCTGCTCATATATTTCAGTTAAGTCATTTAAATTCTCTTTATCTTTTTTTAACTTATATATTAGGTATTCCAGGGCACTTTTTCCATTTCTTTATTATACTTTCTCATTAATTGTAATTTACTTTAATATTCCAGCTTAATCAGCTGCTATTGATACTAGCAATTCTAGAACAGTTAAAATGATTGCTCATGGAATTTTAGCTAGTTTGGGGAGAAAACTGTCTTGATAGTACAAGAGTTTGAAATTTGTGGTAATTCATTATATTATAGGAAAACAGCTGACAGAGGATCCATCAGGTATAATTTCAGCAGCAACGAATCAATTACATAGATAGAGAAGAAGCCAAAGAACAGCACTAGGAGATGAGTGACTTTGCCACAATAATTTCCCCCAGTACCTTGAGAAATACTGAGTATGGATTAAAACAAAATGCAATTTTATTCCACACCTTTTATCTCTTCGATGAACCTCAGGGTGCCATTTGGATTGGCTGATGTGTACTCCCTGACCCAGACATTCAGCCGGTCATTCCCGTTACCACTGTTATATAAATAGAATTGTAAGCACTGGAAACCTCTTTTGGGATACAGAATTCTGCTCTCCAGGACAGCTGTGCTTCCTTCTCTTCCAGCACTGGTGTCGAAATGCATGAAGTAGCCAGAATCTGACAAAAGTCAATGAGAAATAAGCAGTAGAGGGGGAGAAAACAGAATTTTCCTGGGGTACTGGGTTTCTTAATGCTGTATTGTAACTCTAGAAGATACAGTCAGGTCAGGGTTAGGCAGATCCTGTACAAATCTCTGACTGAGGACAGTTACCTGTTCACATTTTCCAAAGGTAGAACTACACTCTTGCAGTTTTTGTCCTCATTTTATTACCTCTAGCAAACTGTACTCAAAACCATGGGCTTTTACTCTTTACCCAGCACCAGTAACTCACAGCTGACTCTCTGGAGGACTGGTTTAAGCTCCTGAACTCTTGGACCGTTCTGACAGAATCAGATACATCTAGCTACATCATCAATTAATTTTTCACCTCAGCCCTGATAATATACATTTCAAAATTCTACTCCTGTTCAAGGACTTCTTGAGCAACTATTCAGAAAAGCAGCAATCTATTTGGTATGCCTGTATCACAGGTTCAATGCTTTATATAACTCTCATGTCAGGATATGACACTAAGACAAAAAAACAGATCAAAAGAGATAAGGACATCTGATCTTCTGAAATAAGCAGAAAATCAATATATCATATGATGTCCCTAGGTATGTATATTTATGCTGCTTAGTTAAAAAATAAACTGTAATTTGTCAAAAAATAAACAGATAACAAGGCCAAGCTTGAAGGAAACTCGCATGCCTCTGCAGAAAACACTTCCCAGAAAGATAAGAGTTTTTTCTCATACCTTTGCATTCTCCCATATTGGTGTGATCAGTATTTGGCCCAGCAGGAACCTGAGACAATCGCTGCCAGTCACTGTTATCATCTGAACTTTGAATCATGCCACATATATTTTCAAGTTCAAAACTGCACGTGTCCATGAAACTTAGGGAGGAGGCTACGACATGAAAAAAAAAAAAAATTATCTCTATTACAGAACACATTTTAATTCTGAAGGTCCAAAGCCATGAGCAGACAAAGACTAAATGCAAACACCAAGTAATCAGTGGCTTCAAATATGATCAGTATTCATATATACAATGTTTAGGAACTCAAAACACTTGGTGATTAACACTGACAATAAGATGTCATCAGAAGCACTCTGGGCCCACAGCAAGCACAGGAGGGCATCTGCTGATTATCATATCACACTTATATTTATAAAAGGAGCACTAATACCAACCCAATCCACACACCTTCATATTACAGTCAAAAAGTCCTGAGATGTCCCATTCATTGTTCTGCTTTCTTTGGGCCACACATAGCCGCAGATTTTGATGCAAGCTCACTAACGTATCAGCTGGAGTGCTTATTTTGAAATACAGAAGAAAGAAGCTATTTGACTGTAATAAACAAACCTTGATTTTCCAAATGTTGAATTGAAAAAAACCCAAAAAAAACCAAAACCAAAAGCAAATTGGAAAGGTATATGTGGGACCAGTGGATATTTCTTGTCATACGAATTTTACAATATATTTAATTTAACAAGTGAAAAATTAAGTAAGGAAGACTGTGCAGTTAAATATGAAAGGAAGAACACCATATGAAAGATTTTCTCTGTCTAAAGCAAACTCTGGATGGGTGAGAGATACCACAGTTCAAGTTTATTCCTGTTCTTGTTTTTGTTTCCCATTGTACCATGTCTGAGCTCATGTGTAATACCAGCCATGATTTGAAAACAGCTAACTTAATTAAATGCTTTTTAAACTATGT
Organism: Cettia cetti; assembly: GCA_013401135.1. NCBI lineage: Eukaryota > Metazoa > Chordata > Aves > Passeriformes > Sylviidae > Cettia > Cettia cetti. The sequence goes on from VZUI01022787.1 coordinate 167,976, forward strand.
ATTAAATATCATGGCTCAAAGGTTTAGATGTTTCATTGCATAACAAAAAGATCTTGAGTATCACAAAACTCAACCTCAATAACATGCCAAATGCTTCACTTAAGCTGTGGCTCTGGGAAGTACTTAAGTATGAACTGCTGCCAAATCAGTTCTACTGCTGAGATATTTTGTGCTGTCCTCACAGAAAGCTAAAAACCCTCTAGAGGCTGCAAGGTAGTCAGAAGTGTTGTATGACTGGTATTTTTTAAGATACAATTCAGTACAATGTTGTAAAAACTAAGAAAAAGCCTTCACAGCAAATATTATGTTGACTGCTGGAGAAAGAAGGTAACCAAAAACGGAGAATTATTAGCCAAACAGGAAGAAAGTAACCTAATGACCTTAATTAGAAAGTGCTGGCTGGCATGGACTGTTGACCTGAATACCAGGAAGACAGAAAAGCAAGACTCAGTAGATTATGATGTATTTCTGAGATTCACTCCTGAAACAGGCAAAGGGGCAATGAGTGAGGCAGCTTGTGAATTCCATCTCCACCAAAAGCCAGATACTTGCTTGGTATGTAGTAAAAGACTGGACTTGGAAGAAAATATATAGGGGATAAGTGACAAGTCCTAACTTCCAGAGGCTGAGGGAAACCTCATGGTGAGTTCTGTCAAGCAGTATGCTCCAAGGTGAGAGCAGACTAAAATCTACTGTAGTCATATGGCCTGAAAGGCACCAATGAATTACAGACTGGAGCAGTACTAAACTATCAGTCAGAATTTCTTATGCTGTGCGTTGTTTTCTTCAATTTAGGAACCAAGATTCACATTTTTAATGTAATTTCCTGTCCACATGGGCCTCTAGCAGAAATTTAGCTTAAACATTTCCTTAAATCATGTCCAGCAAATGAAGAAATCTTTTGCGTGGGTGAGGGCTGGGACCTGTGAAGCACAGCACTCCCTGCCACAGTATTTATGTCTGTCCCTGACAATATTTATGTCTCTGCTGCAAATATCATCTACACTACACACATCATGTGAAGCCAAGAGATGGACTGGGGAGCAGGACTGGTCCTGATTGCACTGAAGGTTGTGGAAGTTTTGTCACTGATTTCAGCAGGACTGGGGCCTTTTTCATTTGGGGAATGTGCCTATGGGTTAAGAATGAAGTTTAAATTGTCATTAAGCATTTCTATAATGCACAAGAGTGCTGGAAAATAGATAAGATTAATGGAGAGGAAGAAGGACCCTATCCCCTGTTAAAGACATCCTTAGCTGTAAGCACTTTTATAATGACTAATTGATTGTGCAGCAAGTTCTAGAAGCTAAGGTTGCATGTGTGTTCAATTTAGACCTACATGAATAGAAATATTTTCTTCAGGATTTTACTCTCAAAAAACTGCACCATTTCAATAAACCAATTTAATAATTGTTTAAGGAGTTTGTATAATTAGGCTTAAAATATAATTGTAAGCCAGTATTCATTACTTGGGATATTGTAAAAGTTTTCTTCTGAGTGCCAGGGTACATTGAATGCAGCAACAATTGCAGAATTATATTCCAATTTGAATTTGATAATAGAATTATCTGGATTTCTCTGTCTCTTACTTACATTCAGCTTTGTAAAATAAACCCCACCTGAGCAAAATAACTCTTTTGACCACTTTTGTGAGAGACCAGGTTTGAAACTAAACATGAAAATTTAGAAAACTTGCATTTTATTCAGAATGGCATCTGTACCCTATTTGCATGAATACCCACCCTGTCTCACAGATTCCATGGAATTGGAGTAGGTACAGCAGCCACAGCAAAGACACTCATTTCTGTGCAGTGTCTGAGCAACAGCTGTGGAATAATACAGGGAAAAAACAAAAGGCTTTGTACAGAAGCACACATTTTAAACAGCCACCCAAGGGATGAACAAAAATCAGCTGCTGAGTGAGAGTGAAGCTGGTTTTTAACTAAAGGTCAGATAAAATTGCAAGAAACCTCTGCTACTCAGCAGTGTTTCTGCAGGAGGGCTGTTATTCCTAGCTGTACCATTATTTCTGGTGTTTTTAACACAATTCACTTCTCTAAATATGTCAGTATCTCTTCCACTTGTGTCTGGATGGGTCCAGCATGTATGTATCACCCTTATTTCTTTCAAATTATTCTTTCAAATAATATAAAACAATGGAGAAACTTACTGCAATTGTACAGCCGGTTCAGCTTCTGGAGGTCGTACTCACTGAAATCCATTCGCTGTCCTATGACATCAATGAAGTCTGCTATGTTGGTGATGATGGTGGGCTCAGTTCCATTCCTGAATGCAGTCTTGCTGTAGTGCATCACAGAATTGTAGTCATAGGGAACATTCAGGAAGTCTGATCTTTTATCGTCGTATTTATTGAAATTATGTTCTTTACCTAAATGGCAAAATTAAAAGGAGAGATTGTCTGTTGCTCAAGGGAATCACATTTTGATGTAAAGACTTACAGCAACAGAGAATCTATCAGATCTCAAAATACTTTTTTGTAGTCATGTACTTGTACTTACTCTGTAAAACAGCTTTATTTCCAGTCTAGGGCTATTTACTTTCCTTTTTCAACCACTGATGACTTCTGCTGGATGAAGCAAGATTTTGCTACCAGAAAAATTTTCCTGTGGAACTACTTGTAAACTTTGATGGGCTTATGATACCCAAGAGTGGATAGAGTGTTTCAGTACTCAAATTACTACAATTTGCAACAGTTTCTGATCTGTATTCTATGATGTTCAATAGCTAGTCATTTTAGGTAACAACAAACAATTTAGAGTAGTCATCAGATAAGCTTCCCGAATTTAGCTTTACAGATGTTTCCTGGAGTACGAGCAAAAAACCAGTTGCTTACTACCCAATGTGGAGTCAAGATTAAAATCAGTCAAAATACAGTAACTATATTCTCATCAATGTAAAAAAATGCAGCAGTTTCAAATGTCTCACAATACTGCAGCTTGCCACTAGAGAGTCAGCAAAATATAATGGAAATCAAATAACAGAGTGTACGTCATTTTCTGTAAAATATTATTGTGTATTCACCTGGCTATTGATCACAATTAAATAAGAATGCATTAGATTTAATCATTATCTAATTTTTCAGTCTTCTGTGTGTACCTATGTTAGGAAAACATCAAGTCTGTGCATATAACTTTGCTCCTGAACAGCCTGAAGGACACAGAGGACGACAATAAGCTAAAGAGGCAGAGACAGAGCAAAGTCCTGAGGAACTCTGTGCCGTCTCTCAGGCTTATGCCAAATATACCCACACTTACAATTCACAAGCTGCATTGCTGAAGTAACTGCTGACTCTGAAAGTCTCTCCTGCCTGCCCACCCTCTGCACACTCTGCTCTCCCAGCTCTGTTGCCTGCACCAGGTGTAGCAGACAGGCAGAAAGAGGAGGACCAGTGTTTTCACTGGAGATTTTCTACTGGTTTTGGTCACACTGGATTTTTCAGATGGGGTGGAGTGGGATGTTTAGTTATTTTTATTTCATTAAGGGCTTCTAGAGTAAGTGCTTTTAGAGTATTCATTTAAACAAACTAAATTATCCTCTTCTGCTGCTCTGTGGTACCACAAATAGCATAACAGGATTCATATCTCTCAATAGAACTTCAGAAACTCTCACGGCACAAGGAATTACAACAGCAACAACAAATGAGAATTTCTGTTTCAAATAGATGTCCCTTTAGATCTAACTTATTGATATACTGACTAAAAAGTAAGTTCAGGTGAGAGAATAGCATGACCACCAAAAGATGGCTGGAAGGGATATTCCACAGCTAAACTGCTAACACCAGAGATTGAAAGGAAAAGCAGAGGATTGACCGACCAGACTGAATCCTGTCCCAGACAATGGTCACATAGTCATCCCGGTCAGACCGTGACTGCTCATGCCAGAATCCCAGGGCGTGCAGGAATTCGTGCTGGATTGTCCCAATCCTGTCACAGTTGGCTCCAATGGAGAGTTGCTGCAAGCCTATTTGCATGTTTCCCACTGAGGACCAGCATCTGGCATTGACATAAAATGAGAGAGGGCTCTGTGAGATACACACCATCCCCATGCCACACAAACCTCAAACCAGTCTATTCAATAGGTATTTTTTTTAACCAGAGCATTGAAGACACATTTTGTAACAGAGAATACTTTTTCCATTGGTCTGTTCCTTATCGTGCCCCTTCCTCTCACACTTAGCTCTGTTTCGATGAACAAGAAGTTCCTCATCTCTGGCTCCATTGGAAAAAAAATATTGAGCTATTTGTAACAAAAGAAAACTGATGATGATTTGTTTTGTATTCTGGAACATCAAAGGTTGTGGGCACATAATTTAGAGCAATTACATTACTACAAATTAACAATTTTCAGCCAGACCACAATATGTGACTGTGAGCACATTTTGAGCCTGTCCCTATCATAAGGAGAAGTGGGTTCATGAACTCCTCTGCCTGCTTTTCTCTGTACTGTTTTGGCCTTTTATTTTGCATGGGCCTGTGGCTGCCAGAAAAGGTGTGCTTCTGCATGGCATGTTTACTTTCTAACAGGTTGGTGGATTTGACAGCACTTTTCACAAGTTCTTTTCTTTCTGGCTCTCTGTGAGCTGCTGTGCTAGACCACTTGCTGCCACACACTCCCAAGTAAGAGCAAAACTGCAGCTGTGTTGCAAGTTTTTATTAAAGGGTGAAAGGATTTAGTGAGTTATCTGCACAGGCCAATAAAATGGCACCCCATGTCCACAAACTAGCAGGCACAGAGAGCTATATTTAAATTGATATTTTATGCAGCAAATAAATCAATACTTACTCAACGAAGTATATAAAATTAATGGGGCACAAAATATACCATAGGATTTGTAGTCCTATCACCCCAGAAATTTAAAAATACAAGCACACCATGTGCTTTCAAACTCTGTAACATATTAGTGCAACATATTTCCCAGTATTTCATTTTCCACAGGGGAACACAGGCTTTGCCTATTGATTACTCATTAAAACCTCAACATGAGATCTGGTAAGGAGCACATGTAGCATCCACAATTTCAAGGTCTTTCCTTGAACAAGGCCTCATATTGATTCTTGTGTTGTGCAGAAGTCCATCACAGGCCTGGGTCCACCTCCTACCAAAGCCATCTCTAGCTTCACAGCTGTTGCACAGGGCACAGCAGCCTACAGCAGGGATATCCGAGGCACTTGGCAAAAGTAATGTTTCCACGACACTAGTTGCAGCTGCCCCTTGTCTTGGGTCCGCCAAATGCCTACAACATTGTGATTCAACAGCCACAGAGGGAGTAAATACATGGTCTGTGCCACCCTGCGCTGAGAATAAAGCTTAGGTGAGTGGAACATGGCACTCCAGAGCAGTGGGCACATGGAACCCTCTGTCCAGCAGTATCTTCTGGAGAGGAGAAAGGAGAGGAAAGTCCAAGCTTTTCTCAGGTGTATGAGACCTATATTGTCTGTGACCCAATGCTTCCTGCATTGCAATCAGAGGCTGGAGTAACAGGGAAGTACTTGCTCTGACTAACCCCACCATCCCACTTTTGGGGCTGTAAATAGACACACAATTGTATATTCAGTTGTCTATTCAGTTGCAGTGATGCCGCTTATTTCAGGCACATTTTTATACTAATGTCCTACTACTAATTTTCTTATCATAGTACCACACATCACCAATATCAGCTCACAGACACTTTGACTTATCAGCACCAAGCTGGATAGACAGGGATCTGCGTCAATCCACTCCTGCATGGATTCCCTTTGCCGTGTGCAACAGTGGCAAAGAGCTGAATTGGCCTCCCAGGAGTGCTCCTTAAAAACTTGATTTTCCATGTGGAAATACTAGAGGTGATGTTCAAGGAAGATTCCCTGCTCTGTTAATCATTTGATTCTACCACACCATGCTAGTTTTCCTGCTGAATGAATCCTGCTCTTCATGAGAAGAGTAAGGTGAAATGGCACATCCATTGCAGGTTTCCAGACTCCTCTGTGAACTTTTCAGTCACATCTTGCCACATCTGATTATCCTTAATTTCTATGATTCACAATGACATCCTTCACGTTTTCCTCAGCACACAGGTGGGGGTTAACCTAATACTGGTAGTAGCCAAGGTGAATGATAGATGAAGAATGTGTACAGGGAGAGGGCTCTTTGTACAGGCTCTTGATACACTCTGTACATACACCGGAGACTACAAATGCATTTTTTCACAGGGCAGTCAATACAACAAAAGACACCTGGCTTTTTTTGTGCCTGACTTCATTTGAATTCAGAAGGGTAATCCAGATGAGGACTTTATGACCTATTTCAAATCCTTCTGACACAAAAGTTTCCCCACATTCTTCTGTTTTATAGATGCAAGCCAAGATCAGAAAGGCAAAGTTGTGATTTATTAACCTTTACTTGGTGTGGTAAAGTTTTATGTTGCCAGGAACTTTGTGTGCCTGTCTGCACTGTACCCTCTGGACTGAGGTCTTTAGTCAGCAGATAGAAGAGTCCTAAGTGATTAAGAAACCTCCAAAACATTAGAAACAACAGAACAAAAATGGGTTGGTTTGCCCAGCTTATATCTTGTTTCATTACGCTCAAAGTAAGGAATGGCTTGAAATGAAAGCAGTTCATTCAGGGTCAGTCCTGATCTCTTTGTACAACCCAAGATGACTCCCTGAAACTGGATGGACCTTTCAGGTGACTGCACCATTTAGCTCCAACCTTTTAAAAAGTTCTGTTGTGGATGTGTCAGCCAAGGTGATGGAAACACTTCAGGGCAAGCCACACACCAGGCAATGAGGGCAAGATATGTTGCCCAACTAGAAGGATTCATCTTCTTCATCACCATGACTCATCTATTTTTAATAGACATATAAATGAAACATTGCACAGAGGCCTCCTACTTGCCGTAGGCTAAATATTGTGGTTCTTTTTCAGGTACAATCATTAGAAAATTCAATGCATACTTTAGGGGATGAAGGATTACAAAATTCAGCTACATGGGTTTTCCATTTAGTTCGAGAAGCCGGAGTCATTAGCACAGGAAAATGCACTGCCCCCTGAGTCTCCAATTATACATTTTAGAGCTGAGTTTCAGTGTCATGTGTACAGCATGAACAGCAGCAAATACAAAGAGCCAGACACCAAAGAAATTTTGAAACAATTATCTGCTACAAATATCTCAGAACAAGCCAAAGGGAAAGAGAAACATTTTTATTATCAGAAAATCTTTTCCCATTTATGAATACATTCTCATATCAGGAAATGAATTTCTGAAAGCAAATTTCCTCACCAGGCTATCAAACTCACCCTGTTCTCTTTTTCTATAAGAGAAATGGCTCAGCATAAAGTGAAGAATATATTTGTTCTTGTTGCACTGTTTTGACATAGAATGTCTTAGAAGGGAAGAAGTTGGGGCAATTTTGACTTCTTTACTGGAGTCTTATTTTACAAAATTTAAGATGAAATAATTGCATGACTATTCATCAAAAGAAGTAAATAAAGTAAAACATCAGCAAAATATCTCAGTGCTGCACAGAATTTAAAAATATTGCTCTCTTATCTGAATGTTCATGTGACATTGTTCAAGTGCAATTCATTGTTATATTCAAACAAATTCTTTGCCCCACAGTGAGAACTATCATATTTTCCTTGGGTTTTCCCCTAGAAGCCAAGGTACACTAGAAATGACCAGATGAAAGTGATACTCCATATATCCAAAGATCAGTCAAGAACATAATTGCTTTGTTTCTGATATCTTTCACCATGTCCAGCAAAATACCGGTTAAGGAACTTGATTTCTTCTTATATTTAAGATTAAATATCAGTAGAAATTTTTCATTACTACTAAGGTAATACCTCATTTGGAAACTATGACAGTTTAAAAAGGACTAGGAAAAGGGAGACAACAAAAATGGAAAATTATGATCAGATATGTGAGTTTTAGAGTGAATATTGGCCATGAGAATAGTCTGAAAGCAAACATCCTGAAAGTTATTTTGAATTGCTTCTCTTACCCACTTCCTTTGAACACAGATATGTAATTCTTCTCCCCTTCCCAAGGTTTAAAGTCAATACAGGTTTTTAGTCGATACTGCTCAAATGCCTTGAGGATGACTCCCTTAGCATTCATTTCTGCAAAGCAAACAGTGTCCTTGTCAATACTGAACTGAAAGATTTCTACTGCCATCCACATGGAGCAAGTCCCAAGGGCGGGTCTTGCTCCAGCAATCTTTGATCAAAATAAGCAGAATTTTTGTTGAATTAAGACCCAAGGGAGGACACAGAAAACATAAATTAGGGTCTTGCAACACTGTATCTTGATCTTGTGTTGCTCCTGTGTAATTTTTCTTTGGTACTTATGTATCAAATATGACATGATGAGTATATAGAAGGATAATGTGTGTGTGGGGGGGTAATTTTGTAAATTCTTTCTTCTATTTTTTTGAGATTTATGTAAACAAGTATTAAATAGATAGGAAATGACGAGTTCATATTTTACCTAGTACAGAATGCAGGCTACAGATCCCCCACTGAATTTCTCCAGGACTCGAATTTTTCAGATTATATCTGTGTTATCTGCTCTGAGCAACTTGCATAGTTTCAACACAAAGATTTAAAGGATGGAATCAAATTAAGATGTGCCTCTGCCTCACATTAGGAGACTGGACAATGTGCCATTGCAAACTGTCTGTCAGAATGCCATTTTGCCTTCACTGCTGTAAATTATGTGAATGGCCAGGTAAGCTTCCTGTCCTTAAAAATATCTTCAGTGCCCTCCTTTCACTTCTGCTCTGTAGAGTTTCATGTCTCAGAAACAAGATTTAAAACCCAAAACAATCTGCTGGGCTGTAGCAGGATAATAATTCAAGAAAGGAGGTGAGAGCCAGCCCTGATACCAAGATTCTAAATCCCGTTTGTGCATGTCCAGCCCCATTCCTGCCATGGGAAATGGCCTGCTCTAGATTGAAAGAGGAAAGGACACCACAGGAGCTTCATCAACCTGTGTTTAACAGTTCAATCAACACAACATACAGACATTGTGAAGGGCAAGTACTGTACCCAGGCTGTCCTCAAGGACGTAAGGGATGACATGGGGCCACCGATAGTTGTCACCAATGATGGAGTTTCGATCCTGTATCCAAGAAAGATAACAAGTATGCACTTCTCAGTAAAAAGGCATTTAGCATCAGGGACTACAACAGTGCTAAAACAAACCTGCAATTCCAAGTAAGACATAAAGGAAAACAATGAGCTCAAAAACCTTGAAAGATTACTCAGAGGTCTGAGGTTTGGGTTTGAAATCCCTTCATGCCCTTCTACCTGTGTCTCCAACTTCTTCTGCATTTTCTCTGTAGAAATTACCCTTTCTGAGATATTACCCTTTTGTGCATGGGAATTCTGCTCCTATGGGAAGCCTTAAGATCTAAAGTCCTGAAAACTGTACAGAGATTAATAGTTTTGTAATTTTCCATAATGAACGGGCTTGTTTCTGTGCCTTTAGCAGGTGCTGTGCTTGCTTGCAGTGATATATTAGGCATATCTCCCAAAAGTGACAGTAAAACACTATTTTCAGAATACTTTCAGAGTACAAGACACATTGGGGGGGTTTCCTACTAGATATTTTTGAGATGTAAATATAGGGTTTTTTTTCATTGAACAGATAATGATGCTGGCCAGATGCCTTAAAATGTGGATTAGAAATCAAAATTTTTTCATCAGTTTTAGTCAATCTACTTACAGAATGAAGGTTTACAGTGCTGCTCAGTAAATTTAACTGGCTCAGAATAAATACTGTACAGATAAATGAAGAACTCTTTTTATACAAACCTGCCTGGATGATGATCAGTGCTGCCTAATCTCTTAAAAGTGACTGTGTAAAAAAGGAAACAAGAAGCTAATAATATTGATCTAATCACTGATGAGATCTCATGCTGGATAATGTTTCTGCAAATGCTGCTGACTCCTTCACTGTCTATGACATTTTGTAGAATTCCATCCCCAATCATCTTCAGTTTATTGTTACATAAACAGCATTTATTGTTTGCAAGAGCAGGATGTATCTATTATTTCCATGCCAGTGTTACTTTACATTTAAGTCAATGACATATTTTGGCTTTGTATTTTATATTTGAACTCACCCCAGAAAGTTTGATGTCTCCCTCAAAAAGGTCTAGTCCTAAAGCTGAAGGGAAGAAGAGATTAATATTTGCTTATTGTATTGATCTGTGACTATACTATTATTATAATAAAAATGAAATTTTAAAAAATAGAGGCTGAATTTTAAAAAACCTTCATTTATGTCGAAGATGTCCTGATCAATTCCTCCATCTACGTCTATTTCTGAAAAATAAAAAGACAAGTGAGGTAGGACATTAGCCCTCGCTGTTATCTTTATGAAGTGTGAAAATTAATGCAATAACAATAACAGTAATTATAAATCTGTGTCTGTCCTAGCGATGTTTATGAGCAGCTGGTTTGTTGACTGCCTCCCGTGCATACAAATAGATCTCTAAACAGAACTCACCAGTTGTCTCTGGAGCAGGCTGGGGAGGGGAAAGAAAAAAGATATTATTAGAAAGGCACATAATGAAATGCAGCTCGCGTTACTTTCTCAACACTATTAGAGATGTGATTCCAGCTCAACTGACAGCACTTAGTGCATGGCTTTGTATTGGATTGACTGCACCCACTGCCTCCTCATTTGACTGCAAATCTGTATTTGCTCATGTGGCAGCTTTGTGCCCTCCCCACCTCAGGGTGCCTAACAAGTAGTTCAGGCAGCACTGCTTCTGTGGAAGTTTCACAGCTGCTTTTTTCTCACAACTCAGGTAGTGCTAAATTGTCCTTCACAAATGGGAAAAAAAGGAGCCTATTATTTCCATGGAATCAAGTATTGCTACTTGTCAGCAGCTGTGCAGAACCTATGGAAGTTATGCTGAACTTCCCATCACAAATCTGAAGACTGGGGGAGGGAATGAGTGGTCTGGCGTTACACAGCGAGGATGTGAAGGACTGGGTACACAGCCCAGGTCACCTCAGCCCCAGTGCAGTGCCCGATCTGGGCTCCATTTTCCTGAGTAGTAACAGCTCTAACACTCCCTTTGCAACCCTGAGGACCCACAGACCATGATGAGATATAGCGACGTATGGTGAGATACACACAGAACAATTTCCTTGCCATAACATGCCTATAGAATCTAATCTTAATTCTTTTATTTGACTGGGCACTTCAATTTTGGACTGCCTTGGACATATTTACCATAACGCTACATGACTATGTCTCACAGAGTGAGTAAAATCATGAACAGTCTCTCTAGGCAGTCGCTCCTGGGTGCCTTGTATTTGTATGTTTAACTAGAAGTTCACAAAATGAAGATTAAAAAAATTCTTTATCTTCCAAAATAAATGCAACAGCAATTCTGGAAAAAAGTGTGGGATTTCAACTTTTATTTTGACCAAGTTTTCTCCCTCCATATAAATAATTTATTTTCTGTACATGCAGCTTTGCATGTAGGACTTCTTTTTCCAGCGTGATAAGTATCTGCAACTTCCACCAGAAGCAATGAACAACACAAAATCAGAATGCTGAAAAACAACAGCATTCATTGTGGTAACCTCTAACCACATGATGTGTATGATGTGTAAGACAACACTATGGCCAGAATATTCGAGAGAGAATCAAATGCACGTTCTTCTAGATCTGAGTTTCAACACATAATTATGAGAACAATTTTGAGGGAAACAACTGAGAGCCCTAGAATTGACTTCATACAAAATTTTTAACCAAACTCATAAAGAAAATCCTGCCTCCCATGAAATTTCAAGATTCAGAAAGAAAGCTTTGAAATTGTCAGGATTCCCTATTTTAGCGTCATAATGAAAGATTAATTTTTAACCTGAAATTACTGTCTTTTAAAACTTCAGCAAATGGCAGAAAAAAATATTGTAAATACAAAGGCCAGAAATCTCATTTTCTGGTTCACCTGAACTAAAATTCACTCAAGGTGTTGCTTCATATTTTTTGTCAGATTTTGATAATTTAATCTGGTTGTCTAAGAGAGGAAAACCATTTTTGCCAAGCCAAGTGAAGGCTATAATTTCTATGTTTAAGAAACATAATTCCTAATTGGTATCAGCTGGCACAGCAAACATTTAATATCTAATTGTTATACAAACAGCCAAAGTTTTTAATCAGCTTCTCCTGCTTCCTTTTTCTTTTTTAATGAAAACTACCACACCCATATGTCCTTGCCCAGTCTAAAGGTCAGGGTTTTCACCTTGAAGGGTCAGTTACAGAAAACACTGAGTAGAATCTGTTTCCTGACTGAATTTCTCCTGAAATAGCCCAGCACTTTGCATTTTTGGATGTCTTTAAATTTGTCAGGTTTTAAGTGTGGTGACTCTTAAAAACACAGTATCATTGCAGAAAAGTGACTCCATTGAAAAACTGGTTTCAGAGCTAGGCAGTGCAATGCTGAAGGATTGACACCGATCTCACATTTCAAAATTAACTGGTATCATTCAGGTTTACATTGATATACGAGAAATAAGGATGGGGACTTTAGAAAAACCCCCCACAACTGTATACACATACAGCTTAATGACTGTAGGTATCTTGTTCAGACAAGCCATCCATACATCTGAAATGTCAATAGACTCCTCCTACACGTTGAAGCTTCATTGTACATATATTGTACCATTACACTTTGTTTTCACTGCATAAGACAATTCATTATCACTGTGCATAAAACTTGAATCTGCATACAGATTCAAGTTTTGGAATGAAGGTACAGCTTGTAAAACAACTTGCAAGTACATGGGCAAAGTGTGCAACTAATGTTTTCAAGACTTCATTTTCTTTTAAACTCCCACTCACACAGATTTCTGTGAAGAAAAAAAAATTAAAAATACAGCTTGCAGTATTAAAAAAATAAAACCACCTTATTGCATTTTATGTTAAAAATTATTGATGGAGGATAAGAATCACACCCATATATGCTGAATCCCCTTATAACCAATAACGGTGAGTAAAAAATTTCTGCAGTTCCAGTAACTATAAACAACAGTGTACCCATATCTATTAATCAGAAAGTATAACTATCCTAAAGGTACAGACTAACTCCTGGAAAAATCCCTCTATCAGCAGAAAAAGCTCACAAACTGAGATCAGTAGCTAAGTACAGTGGTACTTCTGTTGCACAAATGAAAATGTGACTCCATGACTGAACAAAACCAAATGCAGCAACTCTGTGAAATCCTGAAAACTGCCACTGAATGTTTTATACTGAAGGAATCCCTTCGATCACTTCTTTTCACTGTGTTCCCAACAAAACTAGGTATTTAGTTCTGTGAATCTCAACAGCAAAATACTCTGTTTCAAAAGGAGCGTCTCTGCATACAAATATCACTCATCCACATGGCAGTACCTTTGGTCTTAATACCAGCCTGACAAAATATATGATGCATTTCTAGTCTGTGAAAGTATTGAAAACACACAGCAAATACACAGTTCATAGTCTCGTGCAGAAGAAGGTTGTGTTAGCTGAGGTGTACCAAAGAGGGACCTAATTTAGTCTAATCTACACACACAAATATCTGATAATTTTTTACATCAGTCCCTAATTTTGGACATGGAAAATACGTGAATTAAGACATTGTAAGGGTTGATTAAACCATGGCTTGTGAGAGCGCATTTAACTGACAAAAAATTCAAGTGTGTCTTGGACAGGTGGGAAACATCTCACCTATTGTAATCATGTAAAAATCAGGTAAAGAGACTCACTCAGTAATCTGTCAAGAAACTAATGGATAATTCTTATGTGCCAAGAATATCTATGGCACCACCATGATGCCATGGCATCACCATAAGATGATCTGCCTCACCTGACCTGGACATCTTTTCAGATGGAATATTCTCATCTAGTTTGGATGAGGCGTCTAACTTACTGGTGATTTCTCCAGACTATATTAATATTTTAGTATTGGCATCCAGAAATTTGAAATTAGCTCTTCCTGGCCATGGAACACTTGGAAATGAAATAGTTAGCCCTGGTGGTCAGAAGCCCCTCTCTCACACAAGATATACTTTTTAGGAATCAGTGTGATGTCAGCAAATTTCTGGATGTTAGTAACACCCTGTATCACCTACTATAGGCTTGAACAAAGCCTGCAGTGGAATCTAAACAAGACTGAGCTTTGAGTTTCCAAAAGACTTGGGCAGAGGCACAGGTAGTAGGAATAGTAGGGAACGATGGGATTGGAGTGATGGGGAATACAGGAGGACTATGGGAAAGTTAGGAATGTGAGGCTGAGTGTTTAACTTAAGCAGATGTATGAGCACGTGTCAGTGGAGAGGAAGAAGAGAAGGCTGCCACAGATAACTACATTGCATAACTTAGATAATGTTATTGCACTTAGGTAGTGGCATAAAAAGTAATACCTTACTATGTAGATTACCATGAAGATATGAACAGCTGAAACAAACTTTCAAGAACCTTTTGGTTTTTGTTCTCTGAACTAATTATATTGTGCATCACCAAAAGTTCCTGACCTTTACAAAAAAGCTTCCCAACATGAGCAAAATGCTACAGATCACTAAAAAACCAGGTAATATAAAAATCTCAATTTGTCCTTTTTGACCTGAAATATATCAGCTGTATTGGAGGAACAGGAAGCAGTCATTTCCAGGTATATCCAGTGTCTAAGAATGCATAAATTTCATTATGAATTATATCATGTTGTAGCAAAACCAAAACAAAAACAGAAAACACACACATAGACACACCCCCCCCCAAAAAAAAAAAAAAAAAAAAAAAAAGGAAAAACCCTAAACAACAACAAAATTCAGACTTGGACAATTGAAATAAATTTCAGTTCTTGATTTTAACCCCAGACTTGCTGTTCTGGTAATTTTGAATACTAGTGGACATTTTGCTTAGATGGGGAACATAAGATAATCTCTTTCCATGTATAGCCAAATCTGTGAAAAATAGCAACATTAAGACCCCAAGGAAACAGAAATCATTTATCTTTCCCATGCAGAGATAAATGCAACAGAATTAAATTGATTTTGCAAAATAAGAATTAAGTCTTCTCTGCTCAAGCTCATCTTAAGCTGCATTATTTGCTCAGTCATATAAAGAATATAAGTTCTTTGTCTTCTTACCAGACTCCAGACCACATGAAGTAGAAGACAAATTAGAAGCCCAGGCACTGAAAACAAGCCCATGTTGTTCTCCAGTGTACAGTTGTGTGGACAGAATTTTACACTGATTTTGTATTTAAGAGAGTAAATATCATAAATCAAAACCTTTGTCCTCTAAACAAGGATTAACTCATCTGCCTTACCTACCTTTTTCTTGTTGAGTAAGCACATCATTATCTAAGTCCATCATTCCTCTATTACAATAACTAACAGAAACACTTTAATTATATTTAAGAACTGCTGTGAGAAAAAGCATTGGAAAGAAATTGAAATAAAGGATGAAATAGAAATAAGAAAAAGGAAATACAGGGGAAAGACACACTGAAACACAGGAAATTCCATCTAAACGTAAGCTTTTTTTTTTTTCTCATTGTGTTTTTAAGCACTGGGACAAGTTGCCCAGAGAAGTTGAGGAGTCTCTCTCCTTGATGATAATCAAAACACAACCAGACACAGATCTGTGTGACCTGCTGCAGGTAACCCTGCAGGAGAATTGAAATAGGAGATCTCCAGAGTCATTCTGTGATTCAGAGAATAAAGCTGGCACTAAAATCTTTTGAACAACAGAAAACTAGCAAGACTTTTGGCAAGACAATATTATATTAATAATTGTGTATTTTTTGACAGAAATTGAAAATGAGAAATGTGTGTGCAAAAAAAACAAATCCGACAGCAACGTAATTTCAGTATCCTGCTTTTGGAAAATGCAAAGCTATTTCTATTGTTGATATATGTGAGACACTGCATTTACCACTAGCGTAAGTAATCCTTCTGGATTACTTAAAGATTCTATTCAAATGTTTTAAATGTCAATACCATTGTACTGTCACCACTGTCTGTGACTCTTGGGTATTTCTTTCAAGTTTAACTATCTCTTCTACTTCCTAGCTGTCATGACTGCAGGAATTGCCACAGATTCTTCTTATGCTTAAGCTGCAGGTATTTGTGGTAATTTTATGGTCAGGCTTTGCAAACCTTTTATTTGCCAGACCAACTACTTGTATAGACCAACACAAAAATTAAGAATGGCATTTAGAATTTTTATTGTAAGTTCAGACTCACAAAATTGTTTTGCCAAAATTCATCACGTTGCATTCTATTTTAAGTATCAGAGCTGATAAGAAACAGAGATCCTAAGCAGTGAGGACATCTAAAACATTTATAGCTGCTCAGATCCATACTTGTTTCATTGCTCATGCATTGAGAAGTAGCAGTTGTAGATATTATTATTCTTATAATGGAATGGCCTTTTTCTATGAAAGCAACTAAGTATTATAATCCCCTACTTACCAATAATAGGTAGGTCAAAAAGCTCTTTTGTCAAGATTTCTTCTGCAAATTCAGCAGCCTTGAATTCTGCATCTTGCCATCTCCAGCTGGTGGGAGATGATTGGTACGGGTTCTGGAGGATGCCCGTGCACAAAAAAACCCAAAACCCAACTGTGATTGCAAAACAGATTTGTTCTTATTCAATGCAGTAGCTAATAATACATACCAACCCCTGGATTTTTTGAAAAGCCACTGAGCAGGAGAAGGAGATGGAGCATGGTCCTCAGGTGGGAGGCGCAGGCAGGCCCTGCACCTTCAGGGAGTCCCCTGGATTGAAATGGCATGCATCTTGTCCTTTTCATCCTCTCCACCCCAGAACCACACCTCATATCTCCTCCTCTTGGAGTGGAATTTTTCCAGTTACAACAACATCTCACACTTGGCCAGAGTATGAGGTGAGGCCATAAGCGGCTCATGATACCAACTCCATGTTAACAACAGCTCCATTGTGTATTGTTCTTCTTTCACAGGTTAAGTTCCCATCAATTAACCAAATACATTGTTTCTCTTAAGGGTCAAATTCCCACCAGTTAAACAATAAGGTTTTCTTCATTGCCTTTTCTTCATTATCTGGTCAACATACCCAGCAGCAGACCAAATATGGCAGGGCCTTAGACACAGCTTTGGTCCTTGACACGTGCAACCGTGTGATCCACAGTTGGAACATGCCCATATCCCACCATATGAACAACAGCACAATGCAACATGCTATCTATTAAAGATCAGTTCAACGATACTAAACTAGAAATACAACAAATACATAGAAACCCAATACTTAAGGCACAAAGTAATACCAAGCCCTTTTTCAACCAATTCCAACGTCATGTCCTTCCAGCAAATGGATTCCAACTGGTGTCTTTTACAAGGTTGAGTAAGTGTTCATATTCCCTTAGTTGTGCATGAGCAGAGTTAGAATGGTCACTTAAGTTTATACAACATAACTTACCAAAATTTTCACACCCATACTCACGTGTTAAAAGCTAAAAATCAATGGCTGCTCGATTTTGTAGAATAGCAGGTTTAATGCTGTCTACATCAATTAACAAATCAGATATAACTGTGCTGGTATTATTGCTAAACTTTGCTAATCAACAACTAGTTCTATTCAGAATCATGAGGGCTTGTGCACTTGCAACTTCAGGAGCCAATGAAGAGGCAGTGATTGTCTTGGTAGTTCTAGAATTTAGCTGTATCTCTGGTCAGGAGTAAAAGCATGTATGCTCTGAGTAAGACAGTGGTGAGTTCAGTTTTGTTGGATCCGTACTGAAGTAGCTATATTTGGAGATAAGAGGGTTTGTTTTCTTAAGGTGCATGGAGTACCTTAAATTGCCATTGACACTCTGGCCTAGGCTCAGTCCCTACAGATTAAGTTTATAGGAGTTGCATACATTACTCATGGTTAGCTGTGCTGTGGTTGAACTATACCAGAGTGAAGTATTTTAGTACCATGCTATTGTGGCATTGATCCACCAAGTTATAGGGATACTTCTTGCACTAATTAAATTTAAAGATGGTACAACTATCTGCATTCAAGGTGCCTAAAATCCACAATTCCTTTGGGGGTAAAGCAGGGAATTTCCCGAGGTGGGACATTTGTTGCCAGAATCCAGGCCACAGATGCAGGGGTGCTGTTACATAAATGTTGCAGCTCATGGGCAGTGAGAGGGACATGGATCAGACACATAGTGAATGGGTTCTGAGGCACAGCAGAGCTAAGGAATCATAAGGTCTGGTCACCTTAGCCAGAATCAGTCAGATGTTTTTTCCAAAGGGGGTATGAGTCTGAGGTACCCTGTTAAAATATAAACAGAAGAAAGGCACCTCCCATTCCCACCTGTCACTCCCACTGACATAAGCATTTAGCAGGTACTCAGTGCCAGTTCTGTTCCCTGGGATGGTGATAGTGACCTGCTTTGCTTCTGCTGCTATCACCTCAGCAGCCATACAAGTTCCACATGGGGGTTGGTACTATCTATACATTTGCACCTGAAAAGTAGAACTGCACAGGATCTTGAATGGATAGGGAGGGTATAATCCAAAAGAAAATTGACCCAATAGTTCCACTGCAGAGTATATGAGTAGAAGGAGTGGTGTTGCTAATGCCTAAAGTGAGTGGATGTTAATTTTCCTATTTTTTAGAACAGTGCAACTAGAGAATAACTCCTCTGAAACAAAAATAAAATCGATTTTAAAAACAAACTATATACATCTGAATATGCCTCTGCTTTTGTCATCCTTCCTCTACACAAAGAGGCTTTTAATCAAGAGGATTTTAGTTTTATCCAAATGCATCCAGCCCATATGCACCAAAACCATCCCACAACGATAAGCAAAGTACAGCCAGTAGGGACAATAGGGAGTGTTGTTTCAACATTGACTTACACTGTGAAGGAGAGGAACAATAACTTCCAGAACAATAGTTTTATTCAACAACGGTGAAAAATATGAACTGAGTTTTGTTTTCAATCAATAGTGAAGGCAGTGATTTTGCAAATCATAAAAATATAAAAAAATATGAAAATTACTTAAAGTGACGATTATAAATAAAGTAATATTATTAAAATGTTAGATCAAGCTATGGAAAATATTTTTTTAAGTTTCTTGTGCTGCTCTAAGCCTTATTTTCCTTGTGGATAGGTTTATGATCAAGGCCATGAAAACAGCAAAGGTCATAATTTTCAGGTCAGATGAAACTTGGTGAATTACATTAGAAGTACTAACAACTCCATAAAAATGCTGCAGAAGCTGTGTATTCAGCTCTGTATCCCACAATCCCCCAGTATGGCATCATGTCTTTCAGCAGATGAACTACATCACACCAGGACCTCAGTGGGCACGTTCAAATCGTGCTTAGCTCCTTGACAATCTCTCAGGCAGAGGTCACCTGGCTACCCGGCTCTCCAGTTTTCCTTTGAAGAAAATCAGCCAGCTCTGTTCACATCAAAGCACAAGGGCAGCTCTGTGGATAGCTAAGTACCAATCCTTCCCAAAAGATGGCACAGGCCAGCCTGCACTCCGTAGATTCTGTTCAGTGTAGCTCTCCAACACTATTGCAAAAAACCTCACACTCTTTTCTGTCATACTTCAGAACTTGCAGCACATAGTTTAAGATTCATATAACAAAATCTTCACTCCAAAAGACTGAAAGACAAGTTACATGATACACTTTGATTGCAAAAAACACATAAAAAATGGCAACTTGTAAGACTGCTCTTGTGCTGGGTGTATACAAAATTCAACACTACAAATCCACTTGATGCTAACACAGGCTTGAAAGCAAAATATAAAAAAACCACTTGCTTGTAACAACTAATGAATAGTTGCTTGGATTTCTGCATCTCTTCCTGGAATCTTAATTCTGGCATGTAGCCACCACATGGTGTCAAAAGACCAGTTGGTAGGTTTTTTCCAATTCCCAGCACTTCCCTGGGGGTTCCACTCCCGAAGGTTACCTAGCTGCTGTATTTTTTCAATTATCTCATCCAGAGGATTTCTTGTTTCATTAATCAAAAGGGTCATTATCACATTTTTATATGCTGGGGGAACAGTCTTAGTCTGTTTCTCATGGTAACAAACGGGGATTTCCCATCAGAGTATCAGTGTCCCCAGTAAAAACGGCCACTTTCATTCCTTCCTCCTTCATTCACTGTATACAATCTCACAAGGTATACCACGAACACTCAGACCCTGGTTAAATATTTTCTGTGGGGTATTTAATACTATATCCCTGAGTAGACATTGCTAGCAAATTAGTACCCTGTGCATTAGTTTTAAATGCATTCTCTTTAAAAGAAATTTGGGCTTAGGAGCAAGAATTTCTTTCAATCTCCAGCTCCCAAGGTTATGAACAAGAGTTAGAGATTGCTTAAAGAATCATCAGCAAAGGGTATCAGCAAAAACTAGATTTAATATTAAGTGACAGCATGACAAAATTTGTTGACAAGATTCACTCCACTACTTACAGAACAGGTAAGGCACTCCAAGTTAAAACAAGCAACAACAAAGCCAAATGAAAGCCAAATCAAACAGAATTGAACCAGGAACTATATGGAATTGAACCATGGAATTATACCATGAACTAAACACACTCTGTGTGTGTGACAAAAGGACAGTGAGGCAAGGATAAAAAGGAATACGGCTTAAAAACTTAGTATCACTCAACAGTAATTTAACTTATACTTATAACTTAAAAATTTAACAAAGGAACAACACTTAACTTATGCCTAACTTAACTTAAACTTAAGTTATACCTTAACTGTAACCATTTAACAGAGGAATCAAGCTCAACAGCATTTAGCTTATAATTTAAAACTTAACCTAACTTATAGGGCTAACTTACTGAGATCTCAGATTGCAGTGCAGCAGCAGCTACAAACACTTGCCTTTGCAACATTATACTGGCCCTCAGGTCTATGTCCTTGTCTTGTTTGGCTGTTTTTCCAGCTCTGTATTCTATTCAACTGCAACTTTGTATACAAATAACAGAGCCCTTCAGCCATGTGTCCAGCATGAAGAAGCCACTCTTTAAAGAATTTTTGAGGAGTTTGCACAAACTTTCCCCAATATTTCAACACTCTCATGGGATCTGTAGCCTTCCATGGGCTGGGCTCAATATGTGTACAAGTTTCTAGCTTGTCCCACAATGTGCTCCACAGTTTTTGCACCCTGGTAGCTCCACTGGTGGAGCCATGACCTGAGGTTCCTTTTTATGAAGCATCTTTACCAATATACTCACATAAGGACATGACAATGACAACAAAAATAGTGAGGACAATGCCTCTGTTCTAGTGGTATTGTGCAGAGACACCACAAATGCAAAGGACTAAGAGCTCTTCCTAATGGAATCCGAAATGTCCTTGAGCTATGTCTACAATACACTGCGCAACAAATGCATGACAGTGATTACACTTCGGACACAGATAAGCATTACTGAACTCCCACACACAACTGGGTACCCAGCCTAAGTCTTGACCTCCCATATGCCACACACACACTGAACAGTGTCTCTCAGTACAGCTGTGCGTTTCACTCTCTTGGTGCAACCACACACCCCACAGCCAAAGCCCTGTCCTTTCTTTGCATCAGTCTTTGCATCAGTTTTTGTGCTCTGGGCATCCCATCCTCATCACCATTAATATCACAGGCTCTGGAGAATGCCCGTGCACAAAAAAACCCAAAACCCAACTGTGATTGCAAAGCAGATTTGTTCTTATTCAATGCAATAGCTAATAATACATACCAACCCCTGGATTTTTTGAAAAGCCACTGAGCAGGAGAAGGAGATGGAGCATGGTCCTCAGGTGGGAGGCGCAGGCAGGCCCTGCACCTTCAGGGAGTCCCCTGGATTGAAATGGCATGCATCTTGTCCTTTTCATCCTCTCCACCCCAGAACCACACCTCATATCTCCTCCTCTTGGAGTGGAATTTTTCCAGTTACAACAACATCTCACACTTGGCCAGAGTATGAGGTGAGGCCATAAGCGGCTCATGATACCAACTCCATGTTAACAACAGCTCCATTGTGTATTGTTCTTCTTTCACAGGTTAAGTTCCCATCAATTAACCAAATACATTGTTTCTCTTAAGGGTCAAATTCCCACCAGTTAAACAATAAGGTTTTCTTCATTGTCTTATCTTGTCAATGTGCACAACAGTGGACCAAATATGACAGGGCCTTAGACACAACTTTGGTTCCTGACACAGTGATAGTAGTGCTTTTGAAGGCTCCCTGGGTTAGACTGGCCATGTCCACAGTAACCATTACTTCAAAACTGGAGCGGATTCATACATTGAAATATCTGCTGGTAAGAACCTGGCATCTATGCTGTACAAATCTCCAAGAGTTTTGCTTTAGCCTGGCTATGATTTGATGACAAGGACTGGACATTAGTGGTAACATGTGGACTGCATTAGGAAGGGACCTGCAGAACATATTCTGGCTTAGTCTCAAAACAAAGGAATTCAATTTGCACATGCCAAAACTACTCAGTCATGTGAGCGAAAACATGGTAAATTGGAATGGTGATGATGATGATGATTAAAAAAATACACTCCTGATCAAAACTAAAAAACTGTATCCATTTTTTCTCTATCATAGTACCTTACAAGGATTTGCTGTAGATCGTGAACTCAACAGAAAGATTACAATTTTGGTCTTACTACTTGATGTTGGAAGAAAGCCTGCTTTTCTGCTCCCCTTTAAATGGAAATAATCACTACAACTGCCCTCTGTTCCCCACCCCCACTTCTAAGATGTATCAACCACTACTAGGAGCTCATGCCAAATTTTTGTCAATAGTAGATAGAGGGATGAAGAGTTGTACGAACCCCTGAGTCATGACCACTGATGCTTTCAGGACTGGCTAGAAAGTGAGTTACCTAAAGAAAATATTAGCAGGTGTAGGAATTGGCATATCGTAACTAAAAAGGGAGAAGGCACGAAAGTTATATGCTACACACACTGCTGTTTCATTAAAAATCTCAGGAGTTTTGACACCTCAACCAGTCATCTGGTAAAATAAAACAAGATGCAATGGAAAATAAATGATACGCTAATAACAGAACATCAAGACTTTTAAGATAAAAGCTCTTGGCAGAAAATTCAGCATCACCCAGTAAGTAGCTAAAATGGGCTTTTTAATACTTGTTGAAAAGAAAGTAATTCATATAGGGTCAGTCTTCAGGATTTTTTTTTCTGTCTAACCAAGGAAGGTCTTTTCAACAGACTTTATCTAGTTTTGTGACTGTGTTCTCTACAGTGACAAGCATCTTGCCTTATTACTGACTTACTGTCTGTGCTCAGGCAATGTACCTACCCCTTGTTTTTTCTTCAGGGTTTTCCTACGTGACTCCTTGCATTTTTCTTACCAGATAAATACAGCCATATCACACCTCCAGGACTGAGGCCCACAGTAAGAAATAACTGAGTATTATTGGAGATGAATTAATAAAGAATAGTGCAACTTACTTGAATAGACAGTGTGAATTTTCAGAAGAACAAAAAGAATGGCAGTCTTAGATTATGTCTTTGTTCCACAGCTATCAGGGCATATATGTTGAGGAATGCACCTGGTCAAGGTAGCTCAGCTTGCAAGCTGCAGATTGAGATGCCTGAGAGTCTTGTGAATGTTCAGGCTGAGAAGTTTCCTTAACATATGACAGCCAAAATAATGCATGTCCTTTCTTGTCACAGTCAGGGACCTGTGGCATTCAAGAATGTTACTTCCATTAATATTTTGATCTGCAAGTAGACCACCAGTCTGATTGCAAGCTCTGAGTTTGAAGAAAAATAAAAGCATTAAATGCAAAGGAGAAGGAGCAGGTCTTTAACTGGTTAATTTTTTCCTTCCCTGCAATTCTTTGTCTTGAACATGTTTCACAACTTTTACAAGTGCTAAGATATCTAATGAGCCCTGAGTAACTATAAGAGACACCTGCAAAATCTGAGCTTTTGCCAGTCAATTACATTTCTGTCCCCACAGACTCTCACGCTCCTAGGAGAAACAAGGAAAATGAAAGAAATCAGAGCTTGTTGTCGAGCTTGCTGCAAGTGACTGCCTGGATCTC
Organism: Cettia cetti; assembly: GCA_013401135.1. Classification (NCBI taxonomy): domain Eukaryota; kingdom Metazoa; phylum Chordata; class Aves; order Passeriformes; family Sylviidae; genus Cettia; species Cettia cetti. The sequence continues at coordinate 192,064 of VZUI01022787.1, forward strand.
CTGCTGAGCTTACTTTGTGAGCACCAGAGAGATGGAGAGCATCCCAGAGCAGACTGCAAGTTCCCTGGGACAGACACCATGTCATCATGCCTTCCTGGGGGCACTGTTGCCTGTGGGCTCTTCCACAGCACAGCAATACAGATACTGCAGTGCTTTTCCCCACCTTGCTGCAGAAGAAGGAACAATTATCAGGCATTATCCAATGCAGATGGGAAGCATCACCTGTTTTACTATTCTTGGTAAAGCTACAAAGCATTGTAATAATCTAAGAAGCAACAGTAAGGGGGGCAGAGAGATTGGGGAAAATGAGTGGAGTAGGGCAAGAATGCTCTTTTAAAGGCCAAAGGAACTTAATCACAAAATGAAATTTCAGCTAACTACAGAGAACCATAAACCCAAGTAGAATTAGCTCCTTATATATATGATTTTTTAGAATTTTTGGTAGGTAGTTTCATATTTGAATAGTTTTGTTAATCTTCTGTAAGGTAGCAGAGACGTTTTGGTAATTTTGCCACTTGTATACTGCTCAGCAAACAATGGTGATTCAGGACTGCTTGCTGACATTTGGGTGGAACCTGTCTGATCCCAAGTTTCAATGTCAGCTCCAAGTGATATGGATTCATTACATAACATGAAAAGTGCTGGTTTGCAGAACATGATGCATCCTGCTCACAGCAGTTTATATTCAAATGTGAAAAGAGCAGGAGGATACTTAGATGGTCTAATACTCCCAGGTAGTGGATTGTCCTTTGCCCTGTCTCAAGCTTCCTCCACTATCTTCCACAAATTAGGTTCACTTTTTCAGTTAATCTTCCAAACAGAGATACTGTTGCAGTGTTATCTCCTTGGCTGATGAAGCAAAAACAGCAATGAAGATGAGTTCTCAGATAAACCTGCAAGATAGCAGACCTTCCATCAAACCCAGAATGTTACAAGTTGAACACCTAAATATTTAAAGTTAGGAAGCTCCAATGTTTACAAACCTAGCAAGTGTCATGTGGGATGTAATGTAAAAAAGTGAAAATTATACCAGATACACATGTTCCAACTGCTTGCAGAGGAGCAAACAAGGTATGTTTGCTTTCAGGAAGAGTTTTTCAAGAAAATGAAGCTGACCTTCAGCTTCCTTGCACTGCTTAGCTACAGGTAAATTAAAAAGCAAGGTTAAAAAGCAAATGGCAGAAGCTTGGGTATAACATTGCACACCTTCCCGCCCATTGCCACTTCAGACACACTTTAAACCATCATTTTTCGTATGTGTAAGAAAACAGCATTTCATAAATTAAATAACTACTCATACAGGATTACACCTCCCTGCCTCGCCCAAGGTGCTGAATCATGTCTGACATGTTTTTACACAAACACATTTCACGCTAAATATGAATCAGATTACGGTGTGAAACGAACTGTCACTGATCAGCAGCTACTAAAGTGGCTGTGGCTGGCCACTACCATGCCACAGCAGAAGCACGCTCCAGGGAGACTTTATCCTTTCTCAGATGAGACAACATAAGCCTTAGCTGCTACAATTCCTCCCTTTATACCAGAGGGCTGTCCCAACCCCAGAATACTGTGAATGCTAAGAGGGGATAAGGCAGCACACCTGGAGGGGGCACCTGGCAGACCTCACACCACCGCGGCAGACGGAATTAGCGAGGGCGATGAGAGGTGTGCAGTCTCACAAAACGAGAAGCCAGGAATGAGCACTAACCCCTTGTCACTGTCACAGAATGCATCAGTCCCCAGCTGCCCCCGTGTGCCTCCCGCCTGCACTACAGCGCCCGAGCTCCAGAAGCCTCTGGAGAACGCCCTTGGGCAAGGAGAGGTCTTGCAAGTACATGGTGCTTGCAAGAATGTGTCACATTCAGCGTTCACTCGTGAACGGGGAGCGCTCCATTCTTCCCCGAGTGGAGTCCAGGAGGCAACACTGCTTACTTGCCACAAATGATAAAGCAACGCACGTAAATCTGTAATTTCAAGATTTTAGTTGCAAGTATTATTTCGGTAGAATGGAATGACCCTAGCCAGCCTCTTAAGCCCCCCAAAATCCATAAAAGATTTATTGCGTTTTATGAAATATCAGGAGAGAAATTCCGTATCTAATAGTGTTTCAGAGTACAACTTACTGAATTATCACCCTTTAATACTTATTTAGAGGGTACCCAAAAATATTCAGTGCCCTCTGGTGGTATGAGTTATGAAAGACAAAAAAAAAAAAAATCATACAAGAAACTACTCAAGTTGATCAGTCTCACAACTAAGGGGCACATGAATCTCACTTTCTATAGCAGTAGAGCTACAGCAGTTACCCTGGAGGACAAACAACCCACGCTCTTCAGTCCATACCTGCAAAACCAAAGAACCTGACACGAGGTTTTTGAGGCAAAAAAAAGGATGTTAATACCATCAAAGAACTGCGCTTTGTGAAAAGTTTTTGATTTTCAACCTGATCCTAATTTCTCCAATCCTAAAGCAGATCCTCCCTCTACAGAAAACAACAAAGTAAATGCCTTAAAATGTGTTTAAAAGCAATAAAATCTATCTGCTAAGACTTTCAGATTCTTTCCAAGTGCAAACACATTCTGAGAAACGTAAACTCCTCTAGCCATACAAGTAAACATGTCTGCAGTACTCTGGAAATTATTGATGCTAAGCTTCTTAGTTACTGTATTTACCCCTGGAGCCAGCACCAGCCCCATATTAAGGGCACAGCCAGCGGAGCTTATAAAACATACAGAATATGAAACAATAATTAGTTGCCAAGTAATATAATCGTTGCAATTTAATTACTTACAACTTTAAAAGACAGAATAGGGAGTGGTAGGGAAATGGGTAGTGTATATTTATGAGAACTGCTGTAGGGAAATACACATAGAGGAAAACAGGTGGTGAGACACTGGAACAGGTTACCCAAGAAAGCTGTGAATGCCCCAGCCCTGGGAGTGCTCAAGGCCAGGCTGGATGGGGCTTTGTGTAACCTGGTCTGGTGAAAGGTGTCCCTGCCCATGGCAGGGGCTTGGAATGGGATTATCTTTAAGGTGCACTCTGACACAAGCCATTCCATGAAAAAATGAGTGACAGAAACACAACAGTAGAGAAAGAACATAGAGTAATAGTGAGAAGCACTTTTCTCAGTGACTACACATCCCCATAAGATTAAGCAAGTTCATAAAAACAGTATTCTGTCTCTAAGCCCTGGGAAATAACCTACAGCTTCACAGAGCTCAGGAATGCCTCTATATGTATACAGAGTACTTAAGGCACAGATTTGATTGAAATAGAATTAAATGCTATTCCACAGAATGCAGCAGTGATGACTCCTCCCTCCCTCCTTGCCCTCAATTTCCTAACAGTCTCAGTCATAGTGAGGCAATAAATGTAAAATTCACTTTCTTAGCTTTCCTGATCATAAAATAAGGCTGGTTAGAGCTGGAAAATATAGAGATGAAAACTGGTCCTTCCCAAAGCAGACCTAGAGTTTGAGAAATGTAAGAAACTGTATGTACCTACTCCACTCATGAGCCAAAAACCCCCATGGATTTGACCCTAATAAAGATGGCAATTCCCTGGGAAGCAGAAGTTTTAACATTATTGAAATGACTTCTCATTGCAGACTCCCTACATTTTGTCTCCTATGATTTCAAATACAGCCACAACAGGAAACAAACCTGATTTCTGGAGCAAATGTACACTGTATGGAGAATAGACCATATAGTTTTTGTGCCCTTTAATTGCTTGTTTCTCCAATTCTAAAAGAAACCCGAAGATGCCTTTGTCAGATATTCTTGTAGCTCTTCTGTCTTGCAGTAAGGCAGCCTTGAATGCCAGGTTCTGCAGTCATTTCACAAATGTGCACTTTACTGCATGTGCTAAACACCGTCCCATCCCCTAACAGTTCATGAATTGGTGTGTGTTTCTGCATCAAACAAAGGATATAAAAAATACACTGTTCACTCTTTTATAGCAGTCATCACAGACACTCATTCAAATCTCACCAGACTCAAAAATGTAATCTGAAAAAGAGGGACCCAGGAAGGTTTCCCAAACACACAAAGCCTTCTAATCTTGGCTACCTGTGAGAAGATGAACTAGGTGCACAAAAATCCTCCTCTCTCCCTGGGAACCAAGCCCTGGCTTAAGACTGGAGAACAAAGGGCAGTTTAACAGAACTCAAGTATCCTATAACCAAGACACTGCCAATGAGAATTAAACACATCACATGCATTCTAAGTAGTGAAATATGAATTACTGTCATAAAATGAAATCAATGAAATCTCTAACAAAGGGCTAATAAACAGATTCAGAAGATACAGTGGTTTACTTAGGGATCAGAAAATTAGATTCTATGGGGAAAGAATAAATTATCAAAAAGGAAATTTACATAATTTTGTTACATTTCTGTCATTTAAAGTAACACATTAAGTCAATTTTATTACTGTATTACCATCTGTGTGTCCTTAGAATGCAAAAGCACAAGAAATTTTTTTTCAAGCACAACTTTTTTTCAGCACAAGAACAAAGGGCAGAAAGATAAATCATCTAGCTGCCATCTTGCTGGTTAAAACTTGCAACCAGCACAAATTTACTGGCAATTCTTTCTTCAGAAAAGCATTAATCTTCTCAGAAAATCTACCTTTAAATAATAAAGTTTGTTAATGACTCCAAGTGTTACATACCTCTTTCCTTCTCCTCTTCTGATGTTATTTCTCTATTAACATTACATGGGACAGCAGGAAACAAACACAGAAGCAAGAGAATATGCACAATGTAGATTTGGGCCAACCTAAAATCTTTTCTGCTTGCTGGAAATACCCAAGGTATGATATAAGATAGCTTGTTAGCTCACAGATGCATCACTAGTCACATTTCATCATTCCAGCAGCATACACACTATTCCAATAACTCAATGTGTGTAGACATATAACTGATCACATATTTAAGTTTTTGAAAGCATCTGAAAAGGAAGAAGTTGCACCAAGGGAACTGATCATCTTTATTATGCAACAAAAAGACAAATAGAAAATAAAAAAACTTTAATAGGAAAAACTCAGTTGGTACAATTCAAACATAACATATTGAAAACCATACATAATGCAACATGAACATGAAAACATTGTTAAGAAGCAATCTTCTAGCAAAGATTTCATGTTTTGGGCATCACCCATCACAAATACATAGCTTTTTGCACATGTCTGAGTTTCAGTGAGAAAGATCATGACCAGCAGCAACATATTCAAAGAGTTTAATTTTCATTAAACGCTTACCTAGTGAATGTATTGGATGCAATCTCTTAATATTAAAGATACAAAATCTTAAGCAAGGCAGCACCTGCCAATACAGATTTTAAATAAAGAGGATAAACATTTTGAAAGGTATCTTTGTATTGCTTTAGTATACATTTGTTGCTTTACAATGTGTATTTAAGTCTCTCAACATTTAAATATGTTGAGACTAAAATACTCAGCAACTATGCATCAAGTGACAACTAATTATTGCTACAGAAAAAATTGTTTCCCAGAGTTTTAAAACAGATGTCATTTCACTTGCAATTCCCAAGATATATTCAAGTAATAGAAATAGCTAGTTCCAGTGTCCGTGAGGCATTCAGAATCTGTATTGGCTGTAGGCATTTATTGCCAGATCATACAAACATTTTATTGAATTTAAAAAAGTTAACTAAACTTACATGTAACTGTTAAACTCCTTAGGAAATGTATGCTGTAATAAATCACCATAGTATGTGGTTTTATTTTAAAAAGGTAAAAGTTCAGCATCAGGTAGCTTGACGTTCTTTTCTGTATAAGGGCATTGTTTCATAGTTAGCTTTACAGAGCAAAAGTAAAAACCTAAATTTTTTTTCTGTTGGCTCAGTGAACCACTCCAAATCAGTATGTGGTTGCAAAAGCACCAGAGCTGACAAGTGAGAATACACAGACGTGTATGGGGGCAAATAGGGAAATTGGCATACTAGTTCCAAGTGTGGTCTGCTGTCAAAATACTGTTGTGAGAAGGTAACAAAATGCAAAAAATGTTGTTATATAAAGGATGTAACGTTCAGATGATATTTTTGAAATAGACAGCTATTTCTGAAATAGACAACTTGCTCTGAATTTTAGCCAGCAATGCCTTCAGTAATGTTTTACACTCATAAAAAAACTTAAGACAGAAAAGTCAAGTTGAAATGTATAGTGGGTTAGTTCCAACACTCAATAAATTAGAACTTTCAGTTCTGAAACACATTACATTGCAAAATGAGGCATTTCAACCTTACCAATTTTGGAATACGAAATATCTCAGCATTTAAAGAATAATCAAAACCTCTGTTTGAAGAGGAACTGGGAGGCAGGCCACAAGAAGCAGACCAACTGATATTACTACACATAAATCACCATCTAGACTAAGAAAACTACTGGGGATGTTTTCCAACACATATGCAATGCTCATTAATAACAATAGCTTCACAATGGGTGATGGAAACACAGAATGCAGTCAGTCCTAACAGGTGTTTGTTCAGAACACTCTCTGTTTAAAACTGCAAAATGTATGCTGTGCAGCCTTCTTTCCCCTTCTCCCTTTCGTTATTATATAAAAGATCTTAAAGTTTTTACAAACAGCTTTTCCATTTTAACTCAAAATTGCATTATTACTCTTTTCTCCAATTTTAATGATGTTCTTGCTGGGAAGGTGGAAATCTAGAACAGAAACTTAAAATATGTTGGTAACTATTTTAGAGTAAGTTTTTTTTTCTTCTCAACTGTTTTTTTGAAGCCTTTGGATGCAGGAGATGTTCAAGTTTTAAACAGCTTTATGAAAATAAAAGTTTTGGTAGGTGTGAAGCCAGTTTACTTATTTAATTACACAGCCTCCCATGAAAGACAGGACAGATCAAGAATTTAATTGCAAATGCAAAACCAGAAGTTCTTAAAAAGCTCCAGTAAAATCTGGTCATAGACATAGGCCAAAAAAGTATACCTTTTGCATGTCATCCTGAATTGCTCAGAAAATATGTAATTTTCCTTAGGAGCTGGGAGTACAGAGAATACTCCTCACTCATCACATTAGTAAGCAAGCATCCTATTTTAGTTATTCCCAAAGAGGAAAAAATAGATTTAGTTATTACTAGGCAATGGCATCATTCTTTCTCAATGAAAGGTGAAAAAAGCCCTGCTCTGCATTGTTGATCTATAGAAAAAGAAATATTTTAAGCTGTTGTAATTTTTAGTCACAGAGGAATAGTAAAAAACAAATCACAACATCAAAATAAAATTAGTTCTTGGCAGGACAAATGCCTGTCCTTGGCAGGAAGAGGAAAAAAAATAAATTATCACCTCATAAGACTCTTAGAAGACAGCTGAACTTGAAGAAATCCAACAGTGCAACAGAGCATCACTGCATGTCTTTCTAAAGATACTTTCAAAGTTGGTTTTGGTGAATTAAAACATCCTACATTAATCATATGAACATGTAATTAACAGAGTAGTAAAAGTTAGAGAAAATCAAGACAAGAGTGAGAAGTTCCAAAAATGTCCCTAATTCCACAGGGGCAGAACTCAGTCAAGATGTCAAGCTTGAGTTTCAGCAAAATCATTTATCAGAAGTCCTTATGAGCGTGAAAAGAAGCTTAGCCCGAAAAGTGGTTACCGAACAACATTTTTATTATTATACCCTTCGGATCACCAACAGAATAAAGTAATTTTTCTCCCAGATAATCAGTATGAAGATGAAGGGGCTCTACTTTAAAAGTTCACATGACAGGATTCTTGAACTGCATTTTGGTATTGGGCTTCTTCATCAAGCTGAAGATTCTAAACAAAATGAAAACAACATCAAAATGGACAAATACTCAAGATGTAGCACAGTCATTAGTTTAATTACTCATCTGCTGTTTTTATATAGGAAATGGCACCTGGACAAAGACTCTCTATCTTTATGCTACTAGATCATTGTTTATACTGAAGAGAATCTTTTATTGAACCAAGTTCCAAGAGACACATGAGACAGGAGAAGACTCAGTTGAGTGGGACAAGGCTCATGAAGCAGAAGGGTCCATCTCCTCCCCCCGGCTCAATTACATCACAGAACAGCCAGCTCAGGAAAGCTGATTGTGTCATGCAATTCTTGTAACAGGGCTTCTAACCAGCCATAACATCCCCCATTAATAAAACCAAAATGGGATCCCCAGACAACAGTAATCATAGACTGTTGAGAATACACTGCTTAAAATGAGAAAGCAAACATACAACACAAAAGGTCTGCTACTTCTTGCAGAAATATCCTCCAGGTTCTTAATATGCCAGAGTAATGAATCTTTTCAGTGCAATTCTGGCAGTTTCCTCAAATCAGAATTCCTATCATCAGCTTCAGGTCATCAAACACACACTCATGATAAAGAGACCAATCCCCCCTATCAAACCCCAGCTCTTCAGGCCTTTATTACAGCTCACTCAACTCAAAGTACAAGATACATCATCTTTGCCATCCTGACCCAGTGAGGTTGCCTGTGACTCAAAAACTACACCTGTTGCACACCCCGAAGCCCATCAAACTCTGTAGAAAACCTCTCCAGCCCTCTGATCCCACTTGCAGAGCACAAATTATTGGCTTGACTTACGAATCAGACACTGACTACATCTGTGTATGTAGTTTTGCATCTATTTCAAGGTCATTTACTCAAAGAGAGCCTGAAAAGAGGCAACCTAAACACTGATTAAATGACATCTCTTTTTCAGTCTCTCTCACAACATACAGGAAGAGTGGCTGTAGCAGCAATACCAGCTAGTCAAGCTGCACATTGAGTCCTGAGAGTACAATTTCACAATTTCTGCATTAAAAGGTCAATAATGTCCATAAAACAGAGTAGCATCTATTTTATTTCCCTCAGAAACACCAGTAATAAACTGTTCTGATAAACAGAGTAAAAGCAATAAATAGTTCAGATTGAGAACACTAAGCCAAAGACTTAACTCATCAGCTTGGAGCCGTTTAACTGTTGACAACACCTATTCCCAGGCAGCATTTCATGTTGATAATGAAGTTTAAGAATGGACACATCTGCTTCTGAATTCCATACAGAACAGGAACACAGCATGTCCAGGGAACACGTCAGATACAAAATTTTTATTTGACATTTTGATTTTTAGAAAAAAAGTTACCATTTATTTCTCCACATATCAAAGAAGAAAAAGCTTACCACAAATTCTCCGTAGTCAAACCGGTGTCTTAGATTTAGATGGCTAACAAGATTTCTAGTAACCTGGTTAGTATCTGCCCAAGGAAGAGATACACAAATAGGACAGATCTGAATATGGAGGGGGAAGAGAAGAGACAGAATGAAAACACCAGTTATTGGCAATATAGAATGCATTAAACACATGTTCTACAGGAATAACTAGTCTATTGCTCATCCACTATCAAAATACAGTAAGATCAAAATACAATAAGACATTAACATTAAATCATATTGTTAAGTGTGCTTTTCCTCAATTGTGTAACATTCAAAAACTACATTTCAGCTTGGTCGATTTCTAAAGTGTTTCTTTTAGGAGTAGAAGATTATCTCACCTGTCTGAGTTAATTTAGAAAAGAAAGTGACTACTGCATCCTACTTATTCCTTGGGAGATTTTTCACACAATTGAGATGATCAAGTAAAGTAAAAAAAGAAATAACACACCCTATACAGATGAAAATAATAGAAAACCAAACAGATTTTTCTCTTTCAGACCCCTGGATTGCTTTTCAAGTAACTGCAGGTTTCACATGAAACAGTTGTTACATTACAAATGGGATTCTATAGAAACATACCTAAATAATAAAGAAGAGTTAAGCATCAGGCTCAAAAACTGAGCCTATTTCACATCAAGATAAATGATACAGCTAAGTCAGAAATCCCTTAGAACCAGCAGGCTGGACATGAAACGTTTTCACATGAAAGTCACTCCTCAATTTAAATGCACTGCATGAAGTATATTGTCTGTCTTTCTCCAACCACAGTGATTGTTACAGATAGAGAGTAGCAACTGCACATTTAAAGTTGTCCACATAATTACAATGAAGGTAGCTTAAGAAACACACATAAGCAACTCTACTTACCACAGGAACGATCTGATAAAGGTGTCTATTATTACAGTGATCCAGCAAGCGCTGTCTGGTAAAATTGGCTTCCTGACACAGGGGGCATTTGAAGGTTGGGTGTCCACTGTAAACAGAAATACAGCAGTATTAAACAGAAAAGAGAGTTTCAGAAGTAGTATTAAAAAAGCATACAAATGAAGCTATCATTTTCCCTTGCTTTGGTAACAAAAAAAAACCAACCCACAGTCCCACTGAAATATTAGCAGATCTAAAGGAGTCCCAGTGCTACTACCAAATTGCAATTTTGAAGTACATTTACAACTGGTATGCCTAAATGCACTCTTCTGGGACTTGGGTTTCCTTTGTTCCCACTGCAGATACACCCTGGTTTTGCTTTCTTGTAACACCTCTTAGTGCATCCTTCAGGAAAGTACTAATATACCCAAATTCTAACAAATAGAGACAAGTGTGTAAGAAACTACAGGATTCTATAAATACAGCTCCTGGTGTTCTTGTGTGGATTTTTTTGTGTTTTGGTTTTTGTATTAGCAGAAGTTTGCACTGTGACTATCAGAATCTATTTCAGTAACAACTATAGACAAGTAAGCAACCTACCTCGTTTCTCCTTGAAGTATTTGACTATTAGCCATCTCGCCAGTATCAGATATGGCATCATTCCTGCTACTTTAAATGAAGGAAAAAAAAACAATGAAACTTGAGATTATTTTACTCAACCACCAACATTCAAAAGTTTAACAGTAACAGAGGTGGGGGGAATAAATGCATTAAATTCCATGAATTTCAAGCAACATACAATGGCACATATCCTAACCCTCACAACTTTTCCTTTGGATCAAGGTATGTCTCAGTATTTACAGAATCACTGAGGCTGAAAGAAACCTTCAAGATCATCTGTCCAACTGTCAACCCAGCACCACCATAATAACCCCTAAATCATACCCCCAAGTGCCACATCCAGACACCTCTTGAAACACCTCCAGGGGCAGTGACTCCACCACCATCCTGGACAATTTACTCCAATGCCTGACCACACTCTCAGTAAAAAAAAAAGTTTCTGCTATCTGATCTGAACCCGCCCCTGGTGCAACTTAAGGCCATTTCACCTCATTCTTTCACTTCAAGCCATGGCAGAAGAGACTGACCCACGTCTCACAACTTCCTCTCAGGTAAGTGCAGCAATGAGGTCTTCCCTGAGCTTCCTGTTCTCCAGGATAAACAACCCCAGCTCCCTCAGCCGCTCACCATAGGACTTGTGCTCCAGACCCTTCACCAGCTCCACTGCCCTTCTCTGAACTTGCTCCAGCACCTTAATGTTTTTCCTGGATTCAAAGGCCCAGAACTGAACACAGGATTAGAAGTGTGGCCTGACTGGTGCTGAGTACAGGGGGACAATCACTGTCCTGATCCTGCTACCCACACTATTCCTGATGCAGGCCAGGATGCCACTAGTCTTCTTGGCCACCTGGGCACATTACAGGATCGTGGCTCAACCTCCTGTCAACCAGCACCCCCAGCTCCTTTTCCATTGGGTTGTTTTCCAGTCACTCTTCCCTCACCCTGTGGAGCTGCCTGGGGTTCTTGTGGCTCAGGTGCAGGACCTGGCACCTGGCCATGTTCAACCTCACACCACTGGCCTCAGCCCATCGATCCAGCCTGTCCAGATCCCTCTGCAGAGCCTTCCTGCCCTCCAGCAGATCAGCACTCCCACCCAACTTGCTGCTATCTGCAAACTCACTGAGGGAATACTCAATCCCCTCATTCAAACCATCAATAAAGGTTGTTAAACAAGAGTGGCTCCAAACTGAACCCTGGGGAACACCACTGGTGACCAGGGGCCAGCTGGATGTAACTACATTCACCACCTGTCTCTGGGCCTGGCCATCCACTTTTTTCTCACCCAGTGAAGAGCACACCTATCCAAGCCATAAACTGCCAGCTTCTCCAGAAGAGTACAGTGGGACAGTGTCAGATGTTTTCCTGAAGTCTAGATAGACAGCATCCACAGTCACTCCTTCATCTACTTAGCAGGACTTGGTCATAGAAGGAGATCAGGTTGATCAAACAGGACCTGACTTTCGTAAACCCATGTTGGCTGGGCCTGATTCCTGGGTAGTCCTGCACGTGCCACATGATGGCACTCAGGATGATCTGCTTCATGACCTTCCCCAATACACCCAGGTCAGTCTGACAGGTCTGTAGCTCCCTGGATCATCCCTCTGATCCTTTATGTAGATGGGCATTAATTTCTAATTTCCAGTCAACTGGGACCTCTCTGGATAAAATAATTACCATGGTGATGCTTGGTGGCATAGAACACAACCTTACAGGAAAATGGTATATAATACAACAAACATTTAGTCAACAGGTGACAGCCAAGTAGCTCAAAATGCATTATGAATGTAAGACAGGTAGGACTTTCTAAGTTTTTCGACTTAGGAAGGTGTAAATAGGCCTTTAACTGCCATGTATTCACACAAATAATCTGCAACTTTCAACTACAGCAAGGTAAGTTAAGTTTTCTTATGCTTTTCTTACGCTGAGCACAAAATAAACTTTTTTCCTAAAGGAAGAGTAAAGCAGAAGAACATTTTAGAAAGTAAATTTGACCATATATGCACCTCTAGCTGAGCCAGAAGAAACTGTAAAGACATGCTGAGAACATGAATATTTACAATCACAAATATGGTAATGGTAAATTTTTTATACTTCTGCTATATTATAATCACAGGTATTCTACTGTAGCAAACTGCATAAATAGTGATATCAGAATATGCAGACACTTCAGTGAAATATTGCTGCAGCTAATTCCAGTAACAGCTTCAACTTCCAATAGACTGACGGGTTGCAAATCAAACACAGAGAAGTTCAGACTGCTAAAAACAGAAAATCAATGGCAAAAAAAAAAGGATGGTGTATATATATATATATATACACATATATATTATAATGCCCTGTGAAACTAACAATACAAAGCTTTTCTAAACTAACCAAAAATCCCCAACCCCTATCATCAGTGAGAATGTATGAAAAAAAAGATTAGGTTTACTGCCTGAAAACAAATGGCAAGTGTCATTTGATTTTATGATGTATAACATACTGGAGTTCCTTATATATTTCATAAGAGATCTGTTCAAAATAAATTCAATCAGAAAGCAAAAGCTTGCACAGTAATGTTTTGAAACAGGATACCCACTAAAACAAACTTAGGAAAGGGGAGGGGTAATAAAAATAGACAGGAACTTCTCCAGAGGTAAATATTATGAAATATGTTACAAAGTAAGCTGCTCAAATGCTGTCAAGGCAACAAAAGCAAGCTACAAATATTAAATACTTTTTAGGAGAGTCTCTAGAAGTCGTTTCAAAGCCATCATGAAGAAAGGTTTTCTTCTGTCTGCTAAGAGTAGAGAAAAAGACCTGGAAAAACTCATATTTTGAAGCACAAAATATGGATAATAATTAATGCAAAAAGAAGGAATGCCCTGGAAAAAAAATACTTTACATGGGGTGAGGGGGTGGGGAAAGAAGATGCACTACACATAGAACACCCTGATTACCTGTTCCCTGTTGCATCTTGGGAAATCTGTAAGTTTGGAATAATTGAAGAAACACCATATTCATCCTGATACTTCTTACACGTTTTATAATGCTGTCTCATCCATGAAAATCTAACCTGAAAATAAAATGCCAAATTATTGAACTCATACTAAACAGTCCAGGGATAGACAGAAGGAAGAGATAATTCTGCCAATAGAAAGCAATGCATGCAGGAATTATTTAGACTTCATCTGCAGCAGAAACCAGAACTTGTGTCTCCCTTCTGAGCATGAACACTTTCTTCACCAACAGGACACCTCCGATTCCTCTCTCCTCAGAGCCAGTGTAACTCTGTGGGACTGGAGAACATGGCCACTCAAAGTGCTGGACATCTGAGAGCTCTCTCAGGGATAAAAGACTCAAGTAAACACCATTTAACTGAAACAAAGTCACTGGAACTACACCTCCCAGATCCAGGATCAATAGGTGATGAGCTATAGCAGAGAGTGGCTGTGAGGATGGGATAAGCACCTCTGCTCCTTCAGTCTTCTCTGGCCTGCTGTTACCTCATGCAGAGGAACATTTTCTTTTTGCATTAGGTATGTTCCTTTACTCATTGGCAGGGGAGGGAAAAAACAGGTGAATGATCACCAACTTAATGCTGCTTATTGACCTTTAATTCAAATTAAGGGAATGAGTTGCTAAGATTTGTCAGAAGACAGCTGTGTTGGAGATGCCGTCAGTCTGAATTTCAGGTCCAACAGCGCTCTCAGAAGGTGCTCACAGGTCTAGAGGCTGAACAAGATCATATCTCACATGCCTGTGCCTAAATTCCATTAAAGTTATTCTGTTTGGTTCTTCCTTCCAGTTTACCAACTTGCTATCAGTTTCTTTCTCCCTACTTTTCATCCCAATGAATCATGTGGAACAAAGCAGCTGAGGATTCCATTAGTGCTGATCTCCACATTGGCAGAAGTCCCAAATGAAATGAAATCAACATAAAGACTACCTGGATTTGATGCATTTTGTTATAAACAAAAAGTGTGGCTGAAATCCTGCATCTGTTTATATCAAAAGAGACATTACTCTTGGTTTCAGTAAGGGTCAAGATTTCACCTAGTGTTCTAGAAATAATGATCCCTTTAGAAAGGAAATGAAAGGAATGTAAAAGGACTGATGGGGAAGGAGGAAATTACATATGATTGATCATATGGGCACTGCAACTAATCAACTCACTTTTTTTTGGTTTTAAATTAAATTTTATGGCAGTTCAAAGCAGTTGCATTTCCATACTGAGAGTTTCTGAGGTTTTCCATAGATCTGCAATTTTCATGTTCAGCTCCTTAACTTTCCTTTTGCCAGTTCTAAAGCTATATTCATTTTTTTCCCCATGTTTTAAGGGAAAAACTGGCACTCCACTTAAAATGCCTTTATTGACAATTCAAGATGTTCTTTCAGTTTACACCTGCTAGGTACAGCCAGCAGGCACTGCATGCCCAGTATATGCACAAGCCATACAAAGCTAAGTTCAAACTGCTATAGGCTCTTCAGCTCCAAGATGAGAATGACACACAGTGAAGGCGTGTCCAGACAAAACCACAAAAAATTTATTCAACTTTTTTAAAAGTTTTACTCTACCTGCTTCTCACAGCATCTACAGCCCCCAGAAGCTTTCTTCATACTGTTTTCAACATCTAGAGCCCTTTTGGGATACGTTCTTTCTTTTTTAGTCACGCTCCCTCTGCAGAGAGGACAATGTGTTCCACTTTCTCTTATAGCTGTCAAGAAGCACTTCCTGCAAAACCTAAATTGAAAAGTTACCACAAATACAGGTTAGCAAAATATACAGTTAGATACTTTGTCCTTGAAGAGAGTTGGATGATTGTTACAGGAAAAAAAAAAAAAAAAGGCATATCAGAAAAATAGTTTACCAAATACAAAGTTTGATACTTAAAAGAAATATGAAATAATGGTGCTTACAATTATGCATATGGAAATCAGGGGAGCTTGACAATGCACTCTAGGTAAAACTCTTATTTATTGACTTGTATTACCGCGCTGCACACCAGGTTGATCACTAATGAGATACTAAATGGTGCAGCAAGCACGTGATTCTGGACAATCTTATCAAAGTAAGTCCTGTTTATTGGGCTTAAGCAGAGCCAAAAACACTGCAAAGCTTCATTCAGCACGCGTTTCCAGAGACCTCAGCTCACCAGCTTTTGCAGCTCTCTTTCCTTACGCACCAGCTGCCAAAGCTATTTTGCTTTTCTACAAAGTAGCACGTTGTAATCAAACGTCCCTCTGGAAAAAAAAATGCTGAATAGATGAGCTGAAAAGAGAGAACTCACACTACCGTCCTTGTTCGGAAAGGAACGGGGAAAACCATGAAGTTAAAAACCGCGAGTTAGCTCAGACAGCACAGCAAAACTCCCCCACCGCCGACCAGACACGCGGGGCGGTGGCGGGGGGGCTTCTCCTAAACGACCGGTCCTCGTCGGCTACAAAAGAAAGAGGCGAGGGGAGGCTGGGGCAGCACTGGGCTCGCATCCTCACCGCCAGCGGCTCCAGGCCGAGGGTCCGTGCGCCGGGAGCGGCGGGAGCCGAGGAGCACAAGGCGGAGAGCCGGAGGCGGCGAGGAAAAGGCTTGGGAAGGGACGGGGGGTCGGGATACCCACACGTGCTGGCAGTTGGCGGTCCTCACGGGCGTTTTGAACACCTCCTGGCACACCGGGCAGTAAAAATCATCCTCGCTGAAGCACGCCGGGGCCGCCGCGGCCCCCTCGGCCATGGCAACACGCAAGGGCCTCTCCGCCAGGATCGGGGACGACGAACAAGCCCCGCCCTGGCGGGCTGGGGAGAGCCCGGCCGCGCTTCTCTCCCGGGGGGCGCTGCCGGGGGTCCGAGAGTGGATGGCTGAAGGCACCGGCGCCGGGTGGGATCCGGGCCGGGCTGCGGCGGGGCAGCGGAACGAGCCCGGCCGGCGCTCCGCCTGCCGCCCCTCGCGGCTCCTCCCGCCCGGCCCGGAGCGCCCCCGCCCCGCGCTCTACCTGGCGCTGCCCGGGGAGGAGGGACCCGGCAGCTCCGGCCGCGCTCCCGGCGGCACCCGGGGGGGCAGGGGCGGGGCCGGGGTTTCCATGGCGATCGCCTCCCGGCCCGGCGGGGCTACAACGACACGGCCCCCGCTCCGCCCTGTCCGTGAGGCTTCCCCGCTCCGCCCACCGCGCTGTGCCCGCCCCGCCGCCCCTGCGCGCAACAGCAGCGCTCACCAACCCGCACAGTGACCCCGCTCACCAGCCTGCTCAGTGACACTGCTCACAAACCCCGCACAGTGACACCGCTACCAGCCTGCT